>WEIU01022989.1:615651-667936 GCA_013389925.1 Aegithalos caudatus | reverse complement strand
TTTTTTTCCTCTCTATATTTTATTACAATCCCTCTGTCTTACCACTAGAATGCAAGATAAAAGCAGAAAAATCTCACATGACAAGATCTGATCCAGAATCACAAATACATCAACTAAGGCACAGGTTCCTACTTGCATTTCTGTGATCAGCTGGGAGGAGTGGAGGGAAGATGCTAAAAACCTAAATTGTGGAGACATCTAATTTCTGTACAAGTGGGAGAAAGTTTGGACCACAAATGCACTAGTTTAGAATCTACTTCTTTCAAGTGTTGTACACCTCTAACCAGCACGCAGCAGCATGTGCTGCCAGCTGCCAGCAGAAGTTCAGGATGTTGAATTCCTTCAGTCACCAGATTTCACATGTTGGGGGAGAAAGGGTGAGTGGAAAGCATTCTCTTGTTCATTTAATAATTCATATTCCTTAAACACTCACTGCATTTCTAATAAAATGACTCAAGGAAGCCAATTTTTAACCAACTCCTCAAGAGTTCACACAATGCTCAGTAACCAGATTACACAACTGTGGGAAACCCACGCTGTGCCAGCAAGGCACCACATCCTGATTGTTTGTCCTTTTGAATCTGCACAGAGCCCTTCTGTTAACTATTAACACACGTGGAAGTTCCAACCCTGTGTTTATCCATACCAGCAATTTTCTGTATGGGAAAACAAACTGTCCACACTATGAACAAAGCTGGTTATACGCAACAATTTCTGCAAGATTTGTCTCAAAACCCTTGAGGTTCTGGTAAAAGTGTGGATGTGACGTCTTTAACGCCTTTGCCTGACCCCAAGCTATGCCACAGTCCAGGGAAAACCTGCTCCTCTGCCATGTGCTGCAATCCCATTGTGCTCAGGCCTGGGAATTATGGGCTGTGGAAGAGGAGAGTGCAAGTCCCATAACATGCAAGACATCTAAGAGATCATCTCAGAATCCTCTGTACACACATGAGAAAGTTTGGACAGCACATAAATAAAGTGCTTTAATATTTTACTCAGCCTGGATTATCCAAGACTATCCAAGGTTTAAAAAAGACCCCAACAAACAATAATCCAAAATAAAAAACTCATATAGCTCATCCAGTGATGCATAAAGTGCATTTGAGACTGCAAATGTAAATTACAACAGGATGTTGTGCTTTTAAAATGAGAGGTTTTATTGTAAAGAGGTTACCTACAACAAAGGCAACATAGAAACTGCCTAATTAGTACTGGGAGGCAAAAAGGACCAAACTGCTTTCCCAGTGGCCTGCAGAGCCTGGGTCTCCCCCAATGCCTTGCTGATCTCTCCAGCACTTCACACTGGCCTTCCCCTCCTTGTTCCCAGCCTAGGATGTGTTCGTGGGCCTTGGCCCCAGGTCCAGCCCTTTCTGCATGAGCCTCTGCACTCCCCATGCTGGCCAGAAACCAGAGCCCACTGCACAACACTTAGAACACCAAACATTTTTCTGTGCCTCTGGACTACCTAAATTATCAGCTCTTTAAAGATGGTACAGCATTCTCAAACACTTCTGTACACTACTAAGACCTTCACTCCATATGAAACCACCATAAGTAACACATAAAATGACCTGGACCACCAAGATGATGAGAGGGAAGGAACACCTCTCCCATGAGGGAAGGATGAGGGCATTGGGATTGCTCAGCCTAGAAAAGAGAAAGCTTTGGGATGACCTAATTGTGGCTTTCCAGTACCTGAAGGCAGCTGACAAAAGAGATGGAGAGAGACTATTTACAACAGCCAGGACAAGGGGGAAGGGCTTCAGACTGACAGAGGGCAGGTTTAGAGTAGACATTGGAAGAAATTCTTTACTGAGGGTGCTGAGGCCCTGGCACAGGTTGCCCAGAGAAGCTGGGCATGAAGCTGGGCAGAGAAGCTGTGGATGCCCCAAGGCTGTGAATGTTCAAGGCCAGGTTGGATGGGGCTCTGAGCAATCTGCTCTAGTGGAAGTTTTCCCTCCCCATGGCAGGGGTTGGAATTGGACCTTTCCAACCCAAGCATTTCTATCATTCTATCATGAGATTTGCAGCTTCATAAGATTTCAGCACCAAAGGTAAAATTAATTTATTGACATGAAAAATACCCAACATCTCGACTTGTACAACACAAAAATTGTGTCTTGATTTTTTTTCTTGCTGCCCAGTGGCAGGGGCAAACTTGGAAAAACCTGAGAATAAAAAAAAAGTACCAAGATGCAGCAGGTCTGGGCTGTAGGTTGACCACACCAGGTGATCTGTCCAAAGGAGAAGATTCAAAACCAGTGGCAGATTCCCACCTTCCTCTGCTCTCACAATCCTGCAGGGTCAGTGGTGTTACCATTGGTATCTCTGTACCAGAAATTAATCCTTTCTGATTTAGCACAGAACCAGCAACCATAGATATAAGAATTTTTTTTAAGTTAATTCTTTACACTGCTGGTGCTTATACTTGGCTTTTGCTGCACTTCTCAACTAAGTTTTACTCATGATCAGTTTCATTTTCAGATTTGCAGCACAGCATTAGAGGGATTTCAGAGACCATAGGAAATGTTTATTTGTTTAACAACTGCTGGTTTTCCAGAGACTTTGTAAGTCATTATACAAACACTTCAGTGCTGGTTTTATAGACCTTCATAATATTACAAAGCAAGTTTTGGCTCAAATTTGAGTTGACACTGACCCTTCAGAAACAGAGACACAACTTAAAACTGTCCAGTTTCCTCCCTCAGCCTTTAAAAATCACCTTAATGTTGTTTTTAGAATATTAAGATATGTTTTAATAGCAATACATATGCAATCACAGTTAACACTACTTATTTTAGTCATGTTTTAAGGGTTATTTATAGCTATTCTTTCTTCAAGCCACCAGGTGAAGGTTTCTAGTAAAACCAAATGCTGTGTTTAGGAAAAAAAGTTAAACAACCAAGCACACATCAGCACTGGTCTCTAGTCAGTTAGGAGTGTGTTTTAGAAAAGGGTTTTAAAAAGTCAGAAACTCAAAATCCATATTCTGAGAAATTAAATTCAAATTCACAGTGGAGTTTTTATCAATTTATCCACTATGCCTAATCGTGTGGACTGTAAACACATTTATCTTTAAAGTGAAAATAGATTGTTGGATGTAAAGATACAGGCTTTATGCTTTTTTCAAAGAACCTTTCTGCTCATCTCTGCTTTTGTCTACAAAAGGAAAACCAATAACAGGTTGCCAGGAGTCCTGGCTTAAAGAAAGGCATCTCTTCAGGAGGCCCTGAAACTCCTAAATTTCACTTAGATCCTCTCTCCATGTCAGTGCCTTCTGCACTGGCTCAAAGAGGAACTCTGCTTTTTCCTGAAAAGTAGAAAAGCACCTGAATAAGAACTGAGGCTACAAAGCAGGACTGAACCCTGTATTCTGTGAGATGCACTGATAAAACAGAGAAAATATGATTCAGATATGCCAAGCAGCTTCAAACCACACTGAGACAGCTGAACACATGTATGCATGCACACACATTTCTTTTTTTCTGATTTCCCTCAAGGTTACACACAGGCTGTGTGCACACAGACTGTCCTCATGGCTGTTAAACCTGTGAATGTGTGTGCATGCATGTCTGTACACACTTGTATTGAAAACATTGAGATGTGAACCTTGTGTAAGTAACACATTTAGTGAGTTTATCCATGCCCGCACATTTTTGCATTTCAGATGCAGAATCAGTAAATTAATCAAGATTACCACGATTTCCAAAAGTAGTTTGAGTTTTCCTCTGTCTATACATGCTTCTTTCACTTCAAAAGGAGCAACTTGTACAGAAATTGCAGTAAGAGAAGATTACACACTCAAGGCAAGAAAACTTTTTGTTGTAGGAGATTTTGCATACACAGGGACCACCAATGATTCAGCTCCTGAACCATAGATATAAGAATAATGCTTGGGTAACTCATGAGGTTACTGTGCCCTGCTCTCCACCCTCTCCACTGCAGAGGTGGCTGAGTCTAGAAGCACCTCCTGATGACCTTTTTACTTCCACACACCAGACTATCAGCCACTACTCAGAACTGCTTAACAAGCCAGCAGCGGTAGAGTCTGATTAAGTCCACAAATCCCAGAAGCCAAAATCTTCATCCAGCCCCTATCCTACCAAAACCAGAGTGGTTTGCAACACTGAAATAAATAACAGGTGAGAGAAGGGAAACACAAAACACGTGAAACAGCGAAACAGACACATCTGTTAACTCCAGCAGTTAGCAGTGACAGAGATGAATGTCAATGCTACTGAGCATTCAAACCCCTGGTTTTGTTACTCACCAGATCATCCAGGAGTGCCTGTTTATTCTTCCTTTTTATCATCTGCTGTAGCTGCTCTTCCTTCTGTATTAACAGGCGCCTTTGTTCGCTCTCCTGCCGCTCTACCTCCAGAGCCTCCTCCAGCTCCTCCTGCTCCCGCGTCTGAAAGGGAAACCAGGAATCAGCTCCACTGCCCCCCAAGGGACCCTGGGCAGGCCATGAAAGGGGAAAGCAGCCAAATTCTACCTTTGAAAGCAGAATTTTAAGGTGATTATGGATGATTATTCTAGCTCCTCGTTGTCCAGTGTAAAGTTAAGGTTTTTAACTCTCTGCTCGCTGGAGTCCAAGGATTCGACTCGTTAAATGTCAGGGAATGGGTTTTCCCTACATTTTCACTCTAAGGTGAGCCCCTCCCAGCTCCCACACATCCTCTAACTCAATGATGTAAATAGGGTGAACAAAAACATAATCCCACAATACTGTTCCTGATCATCCCACTCATCAGCTGTATCTCCTTTGCAAAGCACACTGTGCTTATCCGTGGTGTAGAAGAAAAATGAGAAATTACAAATATGTGAATATTAAGAGAGAAGCCTGTGACTTTAAGCACTCAAGCATTAACTGTGAAAATGTCACATTTTCAAAAAAATAAGGAATTTTTCCAATAACCTGGATTGCAGTCATGTGACATGAGATGAAAAGAAAGATTACTAATATAAAATGACAAGCTTTTGTTACAGATATATTTCTTGGCCAGCCTTTTTTTAACCTGCAAACTATAAAGTAATCTGTATTTGAAAATCACAGTGAAATTAAAAAAAAAAACAGAAGAGGGCTCAGAGGCAGAGGAAAATAAGAGGATTAAACAATTTTATAGAGAAGGTGGATCAAAAGAATGCCAGTTTGATTGCAAGAAGGTACAAGGAAAAATATAGAGGAAACATTTTGCAAATGTTCTCCATCAAATACACTAAAGCAAAGGGAGATGCAGTAAAAATGGCAAGATAATTAAATTTTTATAAACTTAAATGGATGATTTATTGATGAAAGGAGCTTCAGCAAAACATCATAGGGGAAAGACACCGATCTCTTCTCTGTGGTGCCCAGTGACAGGACCCAAGGGAATCTGAAGTTGTGTCAGGGAGGTTTAGGTTGGATATCAGGAAAAGGTTCTTCATCCAGAGGATGGTTGGGCACTGAACAGGCTCCCCAGGGCAGTGGGAACAGCACCAAGGCTGACAGAATTCCAGGAGTGTTTGGACAATGCTCTCAGGCACAGGGTGTGACTCTTGGGGGTGGTGCAGGGCCAGGAGCTGGACTCAAACCTTGTGGGTCCCTTCCCACTCAACTTATCTGTGACTCTGTGATCACTGAGGCCAAGACCATAGTGAAGTTTGTTCTAATCAGAAAACTGCATCACATAAAGCACAGCTACCTATTAAAAGCCAGTATATGCAAAAAGAAATCCCTTTACCAGACAGATCAAGCCAGGGGGTCCCAGTGAGGCCCAGCTGCTCCTGGATGCAAAAGCAGAAAGATCTCATCACCTGCCACTGAGCCAACAGAACCTGCTCCCATTTTGTAACCAGTGCAGTGACACTGGGAAAAAGATGTCACCAACCAGCAACCACCTGGAATTGGGCTCTCTTTGCCTTTAATGAAAGGAAAAAAACAACAAACAAGAAAATCCCCAAACTTCTTACTGAGGTTATGTCTGAGAATTAAGGGATTTAGTTGGTTCAGTCAACAGAACTGAAGAGCTCAGAGTACTTTCTGAAACATTCCAAGGTTCTTCCACGTTTATCTCTAAAGACTGCCTGGAATTTACACTAAAACAGAAGAAAACTTGTAGGGAAGTGCTGACAGACCTAGTCTGAAGAAACAGCCCAGAAAAATTATAGTCTGAAATAAGTAAACTGATAAACAAACCTAAACCAGAGCAGACTGCAGGAAAATGGAAGAATTATCACGTCAGATCAAATTCTTGAAGGGAAGACCAAACAGGACAGTAAAAGAGAAGAGGTGTGTTCAACAGACAGCAAGAGTTGTGTCCAGGCTAAAGAGAATCTAAACACAGTGCTAATATGTGAAGGAAAAGATGATGACAGTGAAGCCCACAGTAAACTCAAGCCTAATGTGAAGAAGTAAATAGAAAGTAAAATCACATTTTGCCATGTTCCAGAAAGGATAAGAAAAACACATTGACATCCCAGAACTCAGACACAACTATTTCAAGACTGCACAAAGCAGCCAGTGAAATTAAACATCTAGTGATAAAGTAGGAAGCAACAAGGTACCATATGACTGGAGAGTTGCAAATATTTAAGGGAGAAACACTGGAAAAGCTGAAGTCCACCCACAGTGGAAGATCTTATTAATAAAAAGTGCATATAAATATTTCTATATAAAAAGCAACTTATAATTACAGGAACACCAAGATGTTCACTTTTTTATTCTAAACTACAAGAGAAGAACAGTCTCAGGATCAATGTATTTCCAGCATAGATGGGAAAACAGAGTTCCTTGATGAGAGAGAGGCATTAAGATCTCTGCATTCAATTTTGGCCCCTTCTGCTTTGACAAATAGAAATTCAAACTGGAGCAGGCAAAGGGTAACAAAAAGAAGAGGGACAGAAAATATCTGTATCCCTCAGAAGCAACCTATTACAGTGGACAGAAAAGTTTGGGTCAAGAATGTAGGGACAATGACTGGCCATAAGAAGTTTAGGCAAGAAAGCAGCACACCTTTTACCATGCATGGAATAAAGATATTCCAAAACTTCCTAAAAAGAGCTGGAGAGGAAAAGCAACCCTTCAGCTTTTGGGAGAAGGGTAAATTTATAGGCAAGATCATGCAGTTTTTGTTATAACCACTGTGTAAAGTCTATTATTATGTTTCAATTGTTGAAAAAGAAATTACGATTGTTTCAGAAGTTAAAAAAGAAAAAAAAAAAGAGAAACATTTCCATCTCTTCAGGGAGTCTGGATTCACAGAGGCTTGCCCAGCTTCCAGCAGCCAGCCTGCAGCACAGCAGGACTGTGGAGCACAGCAAACAGAAGTGCTGGGGGCCTGAGTGGGTACAGGGAATTACAGAGCTGCTTGACAGCATCACACAGCCCCTGCACAGGCTGTCACAGACACTTCCTTGAAGGGAAGGTGGGCTGCAGGCAGAGCTGTTCTCACTGTGACCCCAGGGGTTGCAGCTCCATTGTAAAATAAGACATGCAGCCAAAGCTTTGGCAGGTCTCTTCAAGCTCTGAAGCAGAGGATATTGCACAGTGTCAGAGACAGGATAACAGATCAGAGATGGACCCCTAGGGAAATTTCCTTGCCTTTAAAAGGAAGAGGTTCAAACAAACATTTTTCAGATTCCAATCTCCTCCTGTGAAATCCAAGAGCTAAAGAAATCACTCGGAGTTTTGCCACAGACTTCAGGGGAGTGAGGATTTCACCCCTACTGATATGAAAGCAAGTCCTTAGTGCAACTGGATTACAAACACAAACCCTTGTTGTGTCACACTCTGGGCAGACATTTTCCTTCAAGAACTGATAACAATGTGTATTTTTATGCTGAGAAAATATTTAACAGATTAAACTTTTCTTACAGGAATAAATGCATGCAAGTTTATTTTTACAGAACAAAACGATACGTGAGCCATAATTTAACGAATCAATCTTCAAAGAACCCTGTGTTTTGCATACAGATCGTATATACAATATCCCTGATGTTTCTGTTATCAGCTCTTGAACAAAAGTTTTAATGTTTGTTTCAACATCTTTCATTTTGAATTTTGCATAAACCAGGCCTGTGCTTTGCCTCAATTTTACAGCTCTCTCCTGGGAGCTTCATAATGTCTGAGTCTGGATTCTTTTTTTCCTTCGGATGAGAAAGGAACGATTGTCCTGGTGTAGGAATGAACTTCATCTCTCCTGGATATTGTCCAACCACACTGCCAGCACACATGCCGTGGTGATGTATTAGACACAGGCTCCACTGCCTGCCCCTCTTCTCAAGCCCTTCCCAAAATAAAGCACAACTACATTTCAACCATCAACCTCAGTATTCAAATACAAAGAAATTCTGCACAGCGCTTTCAGCTTTGATTTGTTTTAAGTAAGTACTCCACAAATCCTTTAATTCTTTAACAAATGAATAAAAATTGTAGGGGAGAGAAGTTAACTAACCAGCTTTAACTTATTCTTCTGAATGACTTCTTTGTTATCCTTTTGGTACAGCTCCATTTTCTTTTTGGTGTTCTCCAAGTCCACATTGTTGGTCAAGTTAAATACTGCATAAATATTATAAAGACAGAAAGCAAAAGTATTAGGTCAGCATGCATGACTATGACAAAGAAACACTATTCTTATGCTCTCTATCCCTTCTAGCCAAATATAAACATTGCAGTAACAGAACTTATTTAAACATGCCCTATAAAGACAGAGACAATCTGCTAAGTCACTGCACTTCAACGAAAGCCAGCAGAGTTTTTGTAGCTTTACACATCTGTAGGAGATTAAAATTTGAATCTTGCACCCCTTTTTGTGACACTGGTAATGATACACATAAATAATCATCAAACTATTCATAAAACATTGACCTTTCCAAGTAGCAGTTATAGCTAAGAACATGGTGATTCCTGTAAAATCAAATTAGACCAAACACAGGCAATATGAAGACAAGGTTAGAAATTAAGTAATTCCATTTCACAGGGAATATCTAATGCTACAAAGACTGCAGTGACTGAATTCTCAGGTACACCAAAAAAAAAATCACATTGCTTGATAACTTAAAAGGCACCAATATGCAACTACCTTTATTATGAGAAATCTGCAGATGCTTGCAGATTAATAGGTCAGCTGACATTCTTTTGATGTCTCTCAATGGTGACAGACTATATCTCATGTAATTATGAGCAAGCAGGGTCGACCAGCAAGCTCCACAGTTTAGCACAACATTCCCAATTATCTACACATGGCACAGACGATATCTCAAGAAATTGAACAGTTTCTATAATCAACAGCTTGAAAGATTGGAGATGGTTTGGATGATTTGTAACTCAATACAATGCCCGAGCCCTTCACCTCTAGGTCACTGGTTCACTTGTGGGTCAAGTGAATTCCAGCTGAACGCTGCTGTCACTGGGGACAAGCTTGGTGATCCCCATCCAGAGTGGATGCTGGGCTCATGCCCATGGCCTTCAAGCTACTCAACAGTGCCAGCACACAGCACTCCAAGCCTCCCAGAGCTCTGTCACGTGGCTCCACGAGCAGCAGAGACATTTGTCCTTCACGAGAAACAACCGTCAGACCCTGCGGAGGGGAAGGAGCCTCTTGTGGAAACACCAGCATGGGACCTGGCAGCTTCTGGTTCAGCTCTCTCTTCCCAGGCTTTTAGGCAACCAGGGCCAAGCCAACCAGTGCCAAGTCATTTGTAGCAGTGAGGCTGCTAGAGAGGAACAGAGGGGAACAGCACGAGGTCTGTTGTTACTCCTCAGGGTAACACACACCTCGGTTTGGAGAACGTCACATCCCTCCTGTCACCCTCCCCACAGGCAACGTGGCAGAAAGGAGCAGTTAGGAGGGTTCCAGGGAAACCAAACCAAAAATAGCCCAGACTGGCAAAACCAGGTGAGGGCAGTGAAGGAAACACATCAAGAAATGAATGCCAGGAGCAAAGGGAGATAAGAAACAGGGAGGTCCAAAATGGTCCAGCTGTGGGATGCATCTCAGTTCTCCATGCCCAGCTCACTATTTCCAAGAGAGGCATTCCTGCTGTTTGCCCCTCTCCCCAAGCACAGGCGTCACTCTCTCCCCTGCTCTGATTCCAGAACTCCCTTGGATGCTCTGCAGTGTCAACAGAAACCCTCCAGTAACCTGGACTGAGGTCAGGCAAGTGCCTGGGTACCAGGGAAGTAATAAAAGGGTACAGATGGGAATAGGAATATTCCCTTTCCAGGAGTACCAAACCACCACATCATCTTACTCTTATTAAAAATACTCAGTTTCCTCAAACTGCAACAAAAAAAGGGCTCAGCAAGACACAGTTCAAGAACTTCCTAACCTTAAAAAAAAAAAAAAGAGCTGTATTTATTTTCCCTTTTTCCAAATAATAAGCAGCATCATCAAGAGGAATGACATTCCAATTCAGTCTGGCTCTTGAATCAGCTGAACTCTTCCAGCTGCACCCCAGCATCCTCAGTTCAGAGAGAAGATCTAACTAAGACGGCTGGGTTTGTGCTTTTAAGAATTTCAGAGTCAACACTTGAGATGAATTTTGGAACCTTGATGCTGTTCCTGGGCAGCCCACTGGGCCTCTGTATTGGAGGTCTCCCACTGGCAAGAACCAGGAGAAGGGGAATAAAGGTTCCTTTCTCCTACACACCACCTGCTGTAGCTCCATACTACAGTCTCAGGCAGCACTTCTCCCTGTGGTCTTGATCTCATCCCAGCTGGAACCTCTGGGCACTGCCATAACCCAAACAAGCCATTCAAATTTCAGCTCCTTGGTTTTTAGAAGCAAGCTACCCATCCCAAATGTTTTAGGATTTTTTCCCTCTCCAAAAGGCATAACATTTTCTTATTTCATATTGTGACAAACACACCTTTTTGGTTATAGCCACCTCCCCTTAGTAAAACATGATTTTAGTCTAAATGTTTAGTATTTTAATGACAATCTCATTGCCAAATCTCCAGCCTACAGTTGCCCACTGACAAGAAGTTTTAATATTTGAGTATTAGGTCAGAGAAGAAGTGTCATGTGAAAATGCTGGCACACAATCAGCTCAGGGCTCTGCAATGACAGCAGCTGCATGGGAATGTCAGCACTTCCTACAACTTAAATCCACACAGCAGCTCCCTAAACTCTTCAATGACGACACAAGAAAGAAATAGCACATGAGCCATGCTGTGCTAGCAGGATGCCCAGATGCCACCTTCAGGTGCATGAGGAGATGCCAAATTGCCTTTAGGCTCCTGAACATCATGAATATTTCTCTAAAAATAAATCCAGCAATAAGCTGATGATCTCTGTTTTGCAATTATTGCTGCTTGAAACCTTTGGGTTTTTTTGGTTTGTTTGGTTTTGGTTTTTTGGGTTTGTTTTTTTGTTGTTGTTTTGTTTTTGGTTATTTTTGCTTCTTTCTTAGTTATCTTTAATAGGTTCAACTGGTCACAATTTGGCCTGTAAAACAAGAAGCTTAAGACTTAAAACTCATACTGGAGAAAAGCAGGCATGTTTTAAACACCTGCAGATGCCTACCTTTATTGAGAACTGCTTATAAAAATGGGTGTATTTTGATACTTCATAGAAATTAACATTTCTATCTAAAAAAAAAATCTATTTCTGTATAAATGTTTGGGGAATTGTCAGCAGCCACTTGCAGTCACCCTAAAAGCCCACTGCTCTGCTCATGGTGAGAGTGTTTATCCCCATTAGTTTTCCTGCAGTGGCTGGAACCAAAGCACAGCTACAACCCTCTCAGCACTCAGATCTGCTCACAGCATGCTCACTCTGCTCTGTCCATCTTACTCTGCTTTGACACTCAAGGATATCACAGGACACCAAACAAAATCTCTGTTTGCAATCAGAGAGTCAAACTTCCAGCACCCTCAAAGGTCAGGGCAAATCAGCCCCAGAGAATACTGATACACAGCCACTGATGAGGAGCATTGTCCTAAGCATCTCCTCCTCCACAGTGATTTGTCCGCATTTGAAGAGTGGAAACACTTTTAAGACATTTTGTTGCAAGACTGGAAACAGTGTTAAAAAAAAAAAAGTAAAACAGTGGAAAGTGTAACAGTGGAACTGCCCACACCAACTTCAGCCTCAACAGCTGCCCTTTAGTACATGGAAACAGCATCTTCCCTCTACAATAAACACCTACCAGCAAAACAAGCTGCTCTTTGACCCTGCGTTCTTACCAGTGGCCAGCCAGCCAGCCAAAACATCTTTCAATATATTTTCTAATACATTTTTCATGAGCTTCAAACGTCTTTTCATCAATATTTACAGAATACAAATTCTTGCCATTGTGCCCTCACAATTACAGCTGACAAGTCTGTTTTGCAAGGGGCACTAGGGCACAAAAATTAATTAAGATATTATTTCCCTCTTGTCCCTTGTCCCCTCCACAAGTCACTTGGCATTTCAAACCCAACAACTATAAAACCAAAGAACACTGTTGCTAATACTCAGCATACTAATTTTAACATAGCTAGGACTATGCAGAACTTTTTTTATTTGGTCTGCTTTGACTTCTGCCAGAAGTTTATTTTAAATATGCTTCTTAACTTAAGAAAAAATTATAGAACTAGAAGAACTAGAAAGAGTTAAAAATCCCAACTCACATGCTACACCTACCCTGAAAAAATATTGGTGTAGATCTGAATATGAGTGGCAAAGCAGATGGCTGGTTTGAAAAGGTTTCAAAGAGAAGACAGACTTATTTTTGTCCATGTTGAAATATAGCATAAGCCGATATAAGAGGCCTGAAGCCCTTCAGGGAAAAGAAACAGAAGCTGTTTTGTATGCAACAATTATTTATCTACTTATCCATCTCACATTGGTTGGTTTATAAAATGACTTGCCTTGAGACATCTGTTAAGTATAACAGGAAGACTATTGTGTTTTTGTGAAACATTGCATTCTGTTTAGGTGAAACTCCCAACTTCTAAAATTCAGCCTCTACAGGGAGACTTTCTCTGCTTTTTAAAACAACAACGTTCATTATATAGTTGTACAACAAGTGGAAAAATATTTTCCTAATTATAAAAAAGAAAACGAGACAAAAATTTTAATTAAATGGCATAAGAATTTGTCCAGAGACATAGCAGAATGAATGAATATCACTGCACTGCAGGACTAAGTCCCTCAAAATCTCCCTGTTTTAGACTAAGCCTAAAAATCATTAGCATTAGTTCATTGTAAACAATATTCCTCCCTCCTACTACAAACAACTCCTTAATTATCATCTTCATAAAACCCCAGACTGGGAATGGCAGAGTGCTACAGAGGGAGACAACTTGGGATGTCCCAGGCACCTTCTCTTGGTGCTTTTGATGCCCAACCCCTGAACTTTTAAAAGGGGTAGGAGAGGGGTCAGGGGCAAAAAATATGAATGAGAATTTAATAGGTCCAACCAACATTTCTGCAATTATAATAAAATAATTATCAGAAACAAAAGAAAACCCACAGCTAAGCCAGAAAAGTCCAGTTGGATATTAATAATAGTTTCTGTTTATCCTCTGTGGTCTTCTATTGAGTCAATAATTTTTCCAGAAAATTTGCATAGGAATGAGTAAATGAAATCACTCAGCCCCATCAGCCTAAGAAAGACCATTTTGGCTGGAACAGAGTGAAATCCTTGTTCAGGTGAGATGAGGGAAACAGATCTTTGCTAAAGCTGCCCAATTTCCAGTTGGGTTATTGCCTGTGTGAGGACCAGCAACACCATCCTCGAGAACACACACACACAGAGGGAAAAAACCAAACCACAAAACAATAAACAGCACAACCCACAAGTGATCACAGATAGCAAAACCCTTTCTATCCAGGGATCACTTGTCAGATAAGGGTTCTGAGCAAGACAAGTCAGGAGGCAGCATAAAGTTTATTGCATAAAGTCCTGGAGGCTCAGGGAGATACAGGAATACACAAATAACAGCAGCCTCCTTGGGAGCTGAATGCAATGAATGTTTTTAAAAAGCAGCAATTACAGCAACAATTGTGCTTTGGTAATGCCTGGGGGCCTCACTCAGGTACCAGGAGAAGGTGCCAGGCACACGCTGGGAGCTCTCCTGCTCCAGAGAACTTTCACACAGGGCTTGGAAAAACGACTCTGGGGAAAAAGAAACACTTGGGGGAAGAAGAAAACTTTGTAGAAAGCACAAGCAAAATTTGCATTGTGTCCAGAGAATGCAACTCCAGCAATACTCAAAGGTTTAACCAGATCCCTCTCCTCATATGGGCACAGACCTGACTCACTCACATGCATGTTGTCCACACCTTTCCCAAAGGCAGGTTTTAACCCTTTCACTTTATTTTTATTCCTTGTGCTAATGACAACAAACTGTGTTTACAATGTTCTCAAATTGTCCAGCCCATTTTTCTTCTGGGGAAAACCGGCTTTAAAATGTGTTTTTTATTTAAAGCCTTGTTTAACACATTTTAGCCCAAAGCATTATTCAGTGGCCACACTCTAAACCACTTCAAAAACCTGTTTTTTATAATAGAAATCTTAAAAGGTGACTACCCTAATGTTTGTTTAACCTTCCCACATACACACAGGCTGCTGCTGCACCGCCCAACTCGTCCATTTCAACAGAAAAAGTCTGTAGGTATAAAACAGCTGATATGAAGGGGAAAAATGTGTTTCAAGTGAGGTCAGCTAATGCTGTGTCTCATTCCATTGCTAGTTTTGGAGCTGACCTACCTGGAATATTTGGAAAACCTGTTAGAATCAGGGTCATGTGAAATACACCTACACAGGATGTTTACATTTTGACTGTGCTAAGCAACTATTTCATTTAAGCCCCCACAACAACTGCAGGAACAAAACCTTCCAGCAAAGAGAGGGAAAAAAGGTAAAGCTGCACTTTGACCCTCTCACAGAAAAACTGAAAGTTTGGGGCTTGGGGAGAGAGGGGAAATCCAGTTCCCTGGCTCCCTACCTTCCCAATCACCAGCTCCTGCCAGCCTGCTGAATGCTGGCTCCACAAGGCAAAGCTGCCCTGCACATCCTTTCTTTTCCATCTTGCAGCCCAGCCTTCCACATGAACAAGCAAGCAGGGAATTCAGAGACACATAAGAAATAACTCCTCTCAGGTGTAAAGTGTGGAATTATCATACAGAGTCAATGACTTTTTAACACACTGCTCAGTCACACAACATGCACTGGAAAATGTCACAGCAGACAACTGCCAGGTGGGGAATTCTGCCCAGGACCACAGCAGGGATGGGCTTGGGGACAAATGTGCAATGGGCTTTGTCACCAGGGAGAGCAAACAGGGCTTGAACTCTTGCCTGAAGTGGTGTTGTTGAATCTAACCTGTCCTCTGGGATCTGTCTGGAGTTGGGATATCATAAATGAACTCACTGACACTGAAAATTAAGAGTCTTCTGACTGCACCCCTTCTTTCCTCTCATCACCCTGGCTGCTACATGAACCAACTAGGATGCAGTTGGACTTCCAATTCCTTTCAGTATTTTAGGTGTCCCTCTCAGGTAACTAACTCCAGCTCCTTAAAAACTATCAAGCTTCTTCATTATGCATTTGCAGGGCCAAAACAATTACTGGCCAGTTCAATTTTTTTTCATAAGGTTACCAAGACCAGCCAGGTTTCTGCTGCTTCTAAACCAAGTTCCCAGTACAGGATTTGGAACCATTTGCAATGTAACTATCTAATCCCAAGAGGTGTAGAATCATAACATCCTGCACAAATTCATGAGTTTCAGATAATTTCAGGCAAAACTTCAACTCCCTTGTTACAGATGTTGAAAAGCCCTGCAACAGCAGTTGAGTGGGAAATTGTATTTAATGCTACATGAAGAAAAAAAAAAAAAAAAAGGCAGTTTTCCTTCCCATAAGCACACAGATTCTTCCAGGATCCTCTGGCCATTCTTTCTATTCATTCCCTCCTTCCCCCATACCATTCCAAAAAAATACACAAACAAAGCTACACCCACATCATCTCCTCCAGATATTTGGACCCATGTGAGTGTGACTGGTGTTTCCCAGCCACACCATTTGGCTTCCCAGCCTCAGCCTTCTGATGCCAGCAAAAACATGATACATTGCTCCCAGCAGTAAATGTATTGGATACATTTCTACAAAACACCACAGTGCAAAAAGGAGCAAGGGCTCCCTTGAGAAAAATGAAGGAAAAGTGTCATCTCCATGGTTTCCTTCAAATCCCATTCACTGCCCCTCCTGCATGCTCTAAGTCACCTCTTCTTCCTCCAGGTCAAAAAAAAGAAAAGCCTCAGAAGCTCATAAAAACCAAGAACAAACCATTTAGGAGTCACTCCTTTGAACACATCCTTGTTTTTCTAAGCAAAACCCATCACTCCACCATAAATCACAAGTCACCCTAACTAAGAAGAAAATAAACTCTGTTGATAACATTGTCCCTTCCCCAAAGGGCAAAGTTCTGCTTCAGCTAATCCAAAGAAAAAAAAATCAACGTCTGTTCCTAAACCTTCTCCTTCTGCACAGCAACATAAAATGCTACCACAGTGGTATGTAAGGTCATCAGCTTCAAAGCACATTCAACTACTGTACTTGCAGAAGCAAAAATGATGAAAGACACCATATGGCTTCTGTCATGGTAGATAAAGCTAATGGATGCATATAATGAAAATTTCAATTTCTCCTCTCTTTGTTTAATCCTTGCCAGTGCAGCATTGACAGTCCCCTGCAAGCCTTTCTTTTCCAGCTTGCTTCCTCTTTGGATTGTGTTTTTTTTCCTCTGTACAACAAAATGTTTTATTTAACAATGTCCTACAGTTCAGCAAATATGATTAAAATACAGAAAAAAAGTAATTAGATAAAAATCTGATACTGTGATAAATCATATTACAGAAACTGAACTTAGACATTCTCATAGGCAGCTGAGTCAGAAGATAAAAGCCTGTGGTCTCATAAGCATAGCACATCAAAAGTGGAAGCATTAAGACTTACCAATTTCTTCTATTTCTTCCAAGAAATCATTATATTCATTTAGAGTGGGAAAGTCCTCCTCTCTTTTATTGTATCTTTGAGAGAAGAGAAAAGTATTTATCAAACACAGAAGGATGCAATCTCCATTCACACCAAGGCTTTTGCTGCAATCTGATTAAGCATTGATCTAGTTTTATCTACTGTGTGCTTTGTGACTCCCAAACTGCCCAGAATCTTTAAAGGGAGACAGAAGTGCCTGTTCCAAAGGAAAGGGGGCAGCCTGGAAGAAATTGGTGCTATCTTTGCCTGTTGTTTACCAATTCCTTTTCCAGGGTTACAGGTAAACATGAGCACAGAGGCCAAGACAGAGTAACTCCCAGCCAGCCTCTTAACAAAGAGAGAGGCAACAGTAACACCCACAGAAAGAAAAAAAANAAAAAAAAAAAAAAGCTTTTCTTGAAAAGGGAGTTTGTGCCAACAACAGAAAGCATATGTCAGCAGCAAACTGAAACTGCTATACAATTATCTCATATCAATAAACCATTCCAGCACTCACATCCACCTCTTCAGAGCTGGAGAAAGTAAAAAGATGAAGGGTCAACTGGCTTAGAACATGGACAAGCTTTTCAGTCAAGACATGCAGACTTTTTTCCCAAGATAAAACTGAGATTCTGCCTGATCTGTGGACCATGACACCCAGGAATATAAAAATCCCAAGAACTGAGGCCATATTCCAATTTGGGGGCATTTTTTCCACCTCCTAAAAACTAATCTGGCAAACCCAAGTGGGTCAAGCATTTTCCAACATTTTCTCAACTAAACTTCTTTCCATGTTCAGTGAACTCCACTGACTTATTCCACTTAGACTTCTGTTAACTTCAGTAGACTTTAAAATCCAACATCAGAATTAGTACTGCTTTCCACATCAGCATCTTGGTATTCAATGGCACAGTTTCCCAACACCTCAGCAACATCATATGATTCATTTACTATTGTACCAAGTTTTAGATAAAGGCTGACAAGCTTATAATTTACCTGTAGGATCACTTAGGCACATACAGCTCCCTCTGGGTTGTTACATTTATCAGATTTTCTTCTACCAAAACACCAAGTGGCTCACTTATTTTCCTTGTAAAATGCTGCTTACTGGCCACAGGGAGCAAGTTGCAATTTTAGACCTCATTTATCTCAATTTCAAGAGCTTTCAAATCTGCATGACAGACTGGTAACACCAGGCTTGTAAGGAACCATTTCCACTAACAATTGTTGTGTGAAGCAAAAAACAATGTGAAATCTCTTGTGCCCATTTTGATTTTGAAGGGAACTGGCCTTCAACTCTCAGAACAGGTCCCCAGGGAAGAAAACAATCAAGGTCCTGTTTCTTGCTCTACTGCAATGTTACCCCCTTCAATATCTAATCATCTCCATTTTGGAGCCAAGTCTTTGCCAAAGAAGGCCACATAGAAACACCCAACATTTTCTAATGCTAAGTGGCAATCCCTCAAGGCTAAATTGAGAATTCAGCCCTCAATTGTTGGACAAAATCAGATTCTCTGAAATCCCTCCATGATAAATAAAGTCAAATTTTATGGTTTGCCACTTAAAAAAAAAAAAAAAAAAAAAAAAAAAAAAAAGAAAAGAAAAATCTCCTCTGTACTATTGAGCAAGTCAATTTTTAAAACTTTGATCCATTAAATACATCCCCTTTCTGTTCTTTCAAATGTTGACACTCACATTTTCAGCACTTTCTTCCGGATTTCCACTTCCTTGTCCACAGCAGGATCCTCAAAGAGCTGCAGCCTGAAGTTGCTCTTCCTCAGGGGGGTGTCACACTCGTGGCAGTTCCCAGCCCCTCTCACAAACAGCAGCTCCACACAGCTCTCACATCTGTGGGAGAAAGGAAGGGGTACAGAGGCACACAGAGGTTACACAGGAACTGAAACACGGGGCTGCCCCCCTTTGTTGCTGTTTGCACAGCACATCTCCCCTGGATTCCACTTTTTCTGCAGCATCCACGGAACAGAACAGGCTCAGCAGCACAAACATTGATTCTCCGGCTCTTTGCTGGGACCAAACATTAATCCAAACAAAATGATGGGCTCTGTATCAAGGGGAAGCTTGTTTATTGACACCAACAAACCCATTTCACATGGAGCAGACTGCAATATCCTTGTTTACTCTAAGCACCACCTCGCTGCACAAAAAACCCTGTTTATTTTCTTGATGCTGCAGTGCAAGGAGAATTCAGTCCAAGCATGGATACAAATTTTTCCTGTAGACTTCCAAGCATCTTCCAGTCCTATCACAGAGGAACTGCTACAACAAACCTGAGCTAAACTCCAGCCCAGCAAAGAATCAAAACCTTTTCCATCAGATACCAGCTTCAAACTGCTCTCCTGTGCCTTCTGGTAACACTTTTTAAATTGCATATAAAATAAACTTTACGCAGAGGCTGCACAGAAATAAACCAAAAATATCTTTCTGTTTTTATTTCTTTTGACCTAATGAAGACTTCAGATTTTAACAAGATACTTGCTGACCAGTCAGTTGGTATTTAGTAAACAAAGAACACACAATAAAAAAAAGCTGATTTCAAGAAAAAAGTACTTGGGTAGTAATAATGTGCAGATTTCTAGCAGAGGACAACACCTGCTGCAGTCATTTCCTACTGCTGGGGAGGCAAAGGGGAGCCTATTTATAGCTTTGCTATATTGAAGCCAAAACAGTTGTACATGAAGGGCTAAGCCATGTTTTACCTTCACAAACCCAGCACAAAAGCCAAACAAGTTCAGAGAAACAACACTGACATGGTTGAGAAAGATCCTAAACAAAACTTTCACACTGCTGACCTATCCCCAACTAAACTGGTTCCAGTCCTTACAGAGGCAGAGATGAGGAGAGCCAACCAGTTTTACCCAGCTTCTGTTTTGGAGATTAGAAAGTGCAAAACAAACACAATCGTATCTCACAATTAAAAAAAAAAAAAAAATTTAAAAAAGGGCAATTTGTTGTTGTTAACACATGGAGAACTACAGCTTCAGCCTGCACCTTGCACAGCAGCTGCCAATGTTAAAGAGCAAACCTTGAATTTACTTGGGCATTTTCCTGCTCCAAAATTCCTTTAGTTAGAAAACAAAGTTATTTATAAATACAAATTATCTAGGTAAGGAAAGATCAAACCCCATTAGCACACTAAGCCTGGAATTTAGAAGTTGCTGGAACATGGACTCAATAAAATAATGACCAATTAATATAATGTACATAATGAAAGCAATTTATATCCCCACTACAGGAGGAGCCATAGTAAATGCAGGAGCAGAGAAGGCAGGGAAAGGATTTTCTCCTTCCTCCCCCAACCTGTCTGTGCATGCAGGATCCCAACACAAGGACAGCTTCACTGCCTCCTGCATTCTGGCAGCTCCTGCTGTTTGTGTCTCTCTCAACACAGCAGCCAAAGCACAGAGAAGTCCCTGCCTCCTTCCTCAGTTATGGAATAGGGAGTGTAAAGCCACAGAACTCAGCAGGTGGATCCAAGTGCAGGTGTTTGTATTGTTTTTGTATCACAGGATTGCCTAAGGACCAACAGAACAGGGGCTCCATGTGCAGTGTATTATTCACAGACAGTAGCACCTGAAACTACTTCACTCCCCCTTCCCTCAATCAAAGACATTTCAAGTTTGCACAGGACTTGACTATGGAAAAAAAATCCCTCCTTGGAAAAGCACTTCATACAAGTGCTTCAATGCCTTCCCCAACTGAAACCACTGTTTCTAAGGCTGCAAAATAGCTTTCCATACATAAAAAGATGAGTCAACACCTCACTATGGGAATCCCACATCAGGTGATGGCGTTCTCACTCACTCATGCACATCCACCCTTATATTTATTTGGAGATAATTCCTTCTGAATTCAAAGGGGGCTGTATGGGACAAGTCAAGGGCAGAGCTGGACTCTGTCCACATCCTGCCTCCTCCTCTCCCATCTCCAGACAGATTTAATATACACAGATTTAATACACAGATCCCAAGCTTCCTTCCAAGCAGATCTGTCATCCTTCCCCCACAAACAGCAGCCATCCAGCACCGATGGCAATGTCAGGTCACACATTTCCATCTGATTCCTGAGGAAGGGAAAAAAGCCATTTCCCCAGCCCTGCTCCAAGGAATTCCTTTTGGTTTCACTGCAGACCACTAAAGTCAGAGACTGTGTCATCACCAGGAAGGCAGATTGTTAAAAAGGTAGATTTAATTAATTCTTTCACATCTCAAAATAAAGATTTTGAGATTTTTGAAAAGAAAAAAATTACCTTGCACTCTAAAATTTAGAAATATTTTTTTTCCCCATATGGATTATTTTGTTAGCTAATTATTAAAGATATGTAGCAATTTTTGTGACTTCATCAAAGGTACCCAACTCGTTCACTAGCACAGAGGGACACCCCAACACCAATGGTATTAGCTGGTATTTGAAAGCTCCTCATGGCACACAGACCACATCATTTCAGGAGATCCTTCCATTTCTTTCCAAGCCCAGCTCCTCCCCACTGGCCTTACTGTAAGCACAGTTGACTGTGGAAGCAGGACATCATTCTGTACATCTTTCATTAGCCAACACATTATGTGTGGCTTTCCCCAAATGAGCAAAGCACTAAAGCACCTCCTGAAGTCACCTTCAAATCAGGGCCAAAACAGATGGCCCTGTGTTTTCTTTAATTAGGAGCCTTAAATAGGAAATTTTTCATTTGCATGTGTATTATGTATGCAGATACACTACACCTATAAACTAATGATGACAAATGTTCATATTTAAAAAAAAAATCATATCCATACATTTGTTCAGTACTGAGTTTGTCTGAAGACAACAGCTTCACTCGAGATGTAAACAGGGTGTGATGTTGCTGCTTCTCCTCTTCACACTGAGATTGCACAGCCTCTGCAATCTGTATTCTACTTCACACACTCACTAAAACATTTCATTTCCTTTTGGATTTGAGTTTGTATCTTGAGAACATCAGGATGAAGATACCAACAGAAAATGCCCAAGGACTTACATATGGACATACAACAGGGACAATCAGCAATGCCAGCCAGGAACAATGAAGTCTCCTGGTCTTGGACAACAATAAACATTAGAATGCTCATTTTCATTTCATGGACAGTGATTTTATCTGTTGTTCTTCTCTTTCCTCCCCATGAAATATTAAACAAAAGGCCCAGTCTCTGAGCAGTCTAGAACACCACATTTTGGGGTGGTTTGGCACCATCAGGGCACAAACAGCACTAGAGGCCCTCAATGTTCAAGGACTTCAGGATCATATTAAAAATGCTTTTGGTACACTGCAGAAAACAAGCAGATGTTCCTCCCCAGAAAGCTGTTAAGATATTTATCAACTAAATTACACTTACTGGGAACTAAGTGTTTGTTTTGGACAGAGTGTCTTCAAAGGGTACAAGATTTGTGCCCAATCCTGCATTCCTCACACATGCACACATTGACTTCATGCAGGGATGATGGCAGATAAGGACTCAGCCCTCTGGGACACTGAAGGATGAAAATGGCATTCACAACATTAGCATAACATGATGGTGCTGCTCACTTTTTTAGCTTAGCTGGCAAGGGAGCAAACAAAACAGATTAAAGGAACAGCTATTTTCACAAGCAGGAACACAAGATATTCTCTCAAAATTTTAGGTTTTGCTGAGCACTACAAAATTTGCAGGACTTTAGATATGCAGCCATTAATCATTTCAGTAAAAAAAAATCTTTATGGCTTTTGCTGTTGACTAGGAATATTACAGAATTAGTTACTACACTTCTTTACAAACCCTATTTTTAGTAGCTACACTCATTAAACAGTATCAAATACTTAGAATTTCTAAGCTTTTATAACCAAGATGTCTCTGTTATTTAAAGTAACAAAACAAATTATCCTCTCTACTAGGGAAGGAACAGTTTCGATTAAAAAATAATAATACAGTCTTCAATACATAGCCAAGACCTAAACCACAAACAAGAGAAGTGGAAAGAATCAGCAAAAATGATGTTTTCACTTGTTCCTCAATTTCAATGTCAGAAGGAAATTTACTTACAGAAGTGGGATGACTTGATTTATGGGGAGGGAATATTAAAAAACAGAAAACACACACATGAGGAAGCTTCCAGAATGACATCTAGTTTTTTAAAATCAAAGATGCTTCTAGAAACATTCCTGGCCTTCTTGCTTAGCTTGGATTAGACAATTTGATATTCTCAAGCAGTGATTCTTGAACTGAGACAAGAACAGCCCAGTTTGGGGGGAGCAGCTGTCAAATCTGTTTATTTCACAACCCTCAGTACATTTAACAAGTCTCAGTGGTTTCTGCTTCATAGCCAAGAGCCCAGCAATGATTTGCAACTGGCCACTGCAGCTTTGTTTTCTGGGCTGATGGACTCACAGACACAGCCTAGAAGGCAGGTTCTTGAGTCTGCAGCACCATGACCTCTGTGAGAGGTCAAAAAGAGTCAAAAGAACACAGCTAAAGCCATTTTTTCCCCATGTTACAGGATAAGGACCAAAAGCAGAGGAAAGAGAAGCATGACTCCAGTGACATCAAGTACTTCTGATAGCCTCAGAATAAAGGAGATTAAGATATCAGTAGGGAATTAGGGATAAAAATCAGTCTTTTCCTTTTCACACCTCAGCTTCAGGACTCCACAAATCCTTATCCAAGTACTTGCAGAAGCTGCTGTCTATGTTTTTTGGGCCATCCCTTCACTGACTGCCAAATACAAGAGGGAGTTGGGAGAAGATGATAGCAATTTCTCTCTCTCATTCCTCTCCAAATTCTGTTAAGTTCTACCAACAGGGATTTGCTGTCCTTACCTCGTGAGGAGACAACTTCAGAATGCTCTCTAAACCTTATTTGGTCAAAAAACCCACACAATGTGTCTTGTCTTCAACTAGTAAATAAACAAGTCTCACAGGCAGAGACTACAGCTCTTCGTGGCCATAGGACACAGCTTTCAGGCAGGAACCACAACTCCATCAGATTCAGATGAGAAGTGCTCCATTCAGATGAAAATTTGTGGGTTTTAAACACTGCTGATAAGCTGTCTGCAGTTGTCTGCAGCTCCCTTCTCTTCAGCCCAGTCACACACACTGTGACATAAAATCTCTGAGATTGCTTTGTTAACATTTCATTTTTTTTTCAGAAGTACCAGGACTCCAGGACTCTGAACCCCCTCCTTTAAGCAACAAAGCAAAAGCAAAAAGAGACTCCAGTGCTCTGCTTATATCTGTGTTATGTCAATTCTCAGTGTCATCTGCCAAGCTGCTGAGAACACAATCCTCCTTCCAGACTATTTATATCTTTTGGGAAAAGGATGCACACACACCACTTCTGTTTCAGTTTTGTTTTGTCAGACAAGTCCTGCTCCATATTGCACAAAAGAGGAGGTTAAATGAGCCCAGACATCTCAAAAATTTAGGAGACATTCAGGCACAGTTAACCCTATTTTCCAAACTCCCATGTACACACTCTGCTGCACAGACCAGCTCATCTCAGCTGCTCCAGAAATAAAGCAGACCAGGTAGTGGCTGAACAAGAGCCTTGACTGGTTGGCATTTCAAAAGAAGGAAAGAAAAAAGACATACTGAGTCAATTAATAATAAACAAACATTTCCACCACCCATTGTGTTTCAACATCTCTACTAGAAAACCATTTCAAGGGGCTTGGACCTGACAAGAGAATTTGCAGCAAGCTAAAACTTAAATCACTTTTATCCAGTATAGATGAGCTTTTCTTTTTTCCCTAGGGGAAAAAAATTAGAGACTAGAGAAGCTTTTATGTTATTAACTCTTGATAGTATACAAAAAATATTTCTATGGATATTTAAATAAAAGTGGTTCTTTCTGACTTGGTTCTGCCTAGTCAATTAAGGACACATTCATAAAAACATGTCTTACAGCACCATTCTGCCAGTTCGGTCAAACAACAGGCCAGCACTTGACAGGCCAATTCTTGACACTTCAAGAGCAGCTGTGTGGCATTGAGAAATAATCACAATACTTTCACAATGACTAGGCACACCAAAACCGACCCAGAATTTGCTCAGTGTACCAGAACAACTACTCCAAATCCATTATGGTCTGTTGGGCAAACACATGCACTAAAATAATAATTCAACTGTGTCAATAACCTTTTTTATTATGCTTTATTCTCCTTCAATGAGAACTTTGCAAGTTTTCAGAGTTCTCATCAAATATCAGATTAAGCAGTTATCAGGATCAACAGCTGCCCACAGCACACCTGAACTTAAGTCACAATTACGAAATTTCCCACGTCTGTCCAAATTGCATTTTTTAGACACAACCCAGCTCAGTGTCAGCCATTGTCTCCCAAGACAAACACACTTATCATTAACAAGTGTGAGATCTCACACCAGACTCCACACGAGCTATGCTGCTCCCTTCTCCCTCCATATCCATCTCTTACTCCATGAGAAAGCCCTGCACCCTGGTGTGGGCTGAGCTGCCCCCAGAGCTGACAGCTCTCACTAACTCAAGTACCCTGAGCACTCACTTATCACACACCAAGCACCTACAGAAGCCAGAAATCACAGGGAGGAAAACCTAAAACATAGACAACAAGAAATAAACACTTGGGGGTCCCAAAATAGTCACAGCAAACCTTTTACTTGATCTGAAACGAGGCTTTACCTTCTGTCCTGTATTTTCAATGCATTTTACAGTGCAACAGCAGCATGTGGGAACAAGACAAGGAAATGCAGCTTTACGGTAAAAGGGCAAAAACATTAAAAGGTATTTGTGGCATGATGGGATATCCTGACCACATTACCCAGGGTTTGTCACGAGACACTCCCATATTTCATGTCTAATCTCAGAATAGGAAGATAAAATTGATAAGACATCTGTCAGAGAGCCAGACGTATGACCAAGGTTTTCCAAAATACAACCGTGGTTTGGGGTCTCGATGGGAAACATGCAAGGCTTTGAAAGTCTCTCAAAAATCAAAATCTTGACCCATCTTTTGCAAAGATACTGTTGAGTGATCTATGAATGTTGGCCCATCTCTCCCAGCTATTGGGAGGAACCAAGCCAAATTCCTGCCAAGAGCACAGACTTGTGTTTGACTTGAAGCATGAAAAGTACACAGCCCAGCTTCCTCAAGCTATTCAAATACAGAGACAGTGTGGGTGTATGTACACATGCTTTAAAACAACTGAAAAAACAGCCTGGTGGAGCAATAACTGCATCACCCAAGTCCTGGATAGCTCTGAACCCCCATTAGTGCTCAAAAAACAAAGTGTAACAAAGTGATGTCCTCCCTACCACTGAACTTGCCTGCTTTGAGATGACTGAAAGAACAAGTTGCCATGACCAAGTGGGAGCTTCTGCATAAATCCTGGTTTATGATACAATAAAATCAACTGTTTCTTTTCATTTAATTACAAATTAATGGCCAAACTCAAAGGTTAAGACATCATCTGCCATTCTGATAAGCAGCAGAAGTCCCAACAACCCAGAGTTTACATTTTCAGCTTGGGAACACCAGAAGTGTATCCCTACATGTTAAGGGAGCACCAATGCCATAGAAGCTGCTGTAACCTGCACTGCTGTGCACTGTCCCTCCCCACAGGCCAGGAAAACATTTGTGCAGCTACACAGTTATTTTTGGGGTTATTTTCCAGCCAGATACACTCTCCCATTGGGTGTACCACACAGGCAGGCTACAGTTTGAGCAAGACCCCTGAACTAACATCCCAGGGACTTCCACTGGGTGGGAGGGCACAAAAAACTGTTCTTCTCTTCCCAGTGCTGTTTATTAGAATTTCTCCTTCCCTCCTCCAAAGCTTTTGGAGCATACTCAGCTAGTTTATCTTGATCCAAAAGTATAAGGAGAGAAAAAAGATCCAAAAAGTGTCTATCATTATTTCAGGGTATCCTACAAGTTGCTTGATCAACACACCTTTAAAAAGCTGAGTCAATGAACAGTTAAAATACAAGCAATGCAATAACACGTGGGGTAGCAGACAGAGGGTAAATACTATTTTTCAGAATTGCTAAAAAAAAAAAACAGCCAGAAGATCATGACAAAATACTTCAGAATATTTTACACCAAGAACACAAGACTACTTTACAGCCAAGTCCTTCCACAACAGAAACAGAAGACAACACAAATGAAAAAAAAATAATAATTCATGCATTTAAACCAAGTCACAGAGTCACTTAAGGAGCATCAAGCAGAGCAAGTGACAGCCCAATGCCAATTAAAGGGCACCTCGTGGTCCCTGTGCAGTCAGGAAAAGGCCCAGGGAACCCAAGGTGGCACAGGAGAGCTGCTGGTGTTTGAAAGGGTCACCAGCAGGAGGTGAGGTTTAACCTGAAGTGACCACAGTGGTTCTGGTCAATCACACTCAAAACAGATGAGCTCATCCTATAAATGCACTAAAAGGCAAGTGGATAACCACAAGATTAGGAAGATTGGCTTTTCAGGAAAAACAGCAGAAAAAGCTACTGAACTATAACAAGTCCAACCAAGTTTTTTCATAGTGGAGGTTGTACTTCTCATCAGTCACAACAGTGGAGGTCTGGGATCAGAATCAACAGGAGTAACAGGACAAAAGAGCAGTTAAAAAAATAACATTACATAATTTTAAAAAGTTTTGTAAGTTAACAAGAGGAGGATTTGATGACCTGCTAGGTAACCAGATTTGGTAAAGAAGATGTCTCCAGTCTTACCTATGGTCCTGGCTGTGTGTTCTAACAACTGAAACCACAATAGCTTAGGAAGAAAAATAAAAAAGGAGAGAGAGAAGCTAAAACTATGTGCACCTTCGAAAAACTGGGCTATGCTTGTCTTCCTCTACATTTTTTTCAGTATTCAATCATCTGCTCCTTCTGCTCATAACAGTAATCACTCTTAGCCATCAGTCTAAAGCAGTCTTCCCAAATTAAACATAGATTAATACTCTTCTATCAGAAAAAGCAAATAATTTATCATAGCTGGCATAACCCATAAAACATGTATGTCAGAGAGCCAAACTTGATTCACTTGGATCAATTTTTTTTACATTGTGCAAGGAGAAAAGGAAAGATCACACCATTCTGCTTGTCCTTAAGAGCCAACACAACACACAGAAGGAAACTGGAGTAAGAATCCTCAGCTTGTCCTACTTCAAACAGAACACACAATTTATTATGGAGATATATTCTACTAGCATGTAAAAAAATCCTTTCTGCAGCAAAATGTGGTGGTCATGACTCAACAACCCATCCTTCCTTCCCCTCCATTCCCACACAGCCTCAGGGAACTGAGTGCTTTTCAAGGCTGCTGCCTTTTCAGTGAGACAGACCAAAAGCACCAGAGCCTTTGAATACTCAGGACTCAGTAATAATTCTGCTGCTGAGATCACATGGGTTTTCTGGACTAATGTAGGTAATTTTACATTATGTCACAATTACCTACTGAAATTTCAATTGATTAGGACATTATTTATTCCCTGCCCTAAAGCACCATTTAGAATTACTTGCTAAATCTCTGTTGGCTTTACTTTTGCAATTTGAATAACTGGATGCCAGAGAAGGAAGAATGATCTCCATGAACTCCTATAATACCTCACAGAGCAGAGCCCAAATTATTCTGAATAATAAGTTGCAGAAAAACAAAAGATGCAACTCAGCAAAACTTTATTGCCATCTTTCACCCAAATTCAGACTTCATCCTTCTAGAAATAAGCCTAGGCAAGTATGTTTTAAAAAGAAATGTTTTGGCAAATCTATTTTCTTTTTTAACCTAAAGAAATTTAAAGATGTAATGAACCCAAAATCAAGTAAAGCATTTCCTGTTGCCATTTAGGAGTGGCTGTGCTACCTTGTCCCTGAGCTCATTTACATCAGATCACTTCCCAGCACTTTTGATCCTCTGATGATCTCCAGCATCACAGGCACCTTCTGGGGCTGCCTGCACTCCCTGAAGCTGCACCACTGACAAACACAAGTTCCCTGAATTACAGGTTTATTTCTGTAGCCCAACAGATTTTTATTGCACTTTCTTTAAATGCTTCTTTCTCTCCCCAATCTTAATTTTCCCCATTATAAGTGCAAAAACGATATTTATTAGAAAAACCCCCACAGCAGTAATTCGGTTTCCCTGCCTCCCTGGTCTCATTTGGGAATCTCCCACTTCCTACCAATTTTTAAGGGTCATTCCTCACTTCATTTTCACATAATCCCCAAACAACCATTATCACATCTTTTCTCAGCATGAGATAAAATATAGACTGTGCTTCATAAACAGTGGAGACCTTAAGATTACATTCTTGGTGGGACACAGCATGATAAATATTTCAGGGATGTCTTGAAATACCCTACAATATGCAACACGTGGCCAGTGAAACAAATCTCAAAAAAAACAAGTATATTTTGACTTATTAGAAAACAAAAAAAAAAGAACAAGGAAAAACACACCAAAACCTCCTTCCCCCATCCCACCCTGGCCATTGAGCAGCTCAGGTTTCAATTTCCTTTCTAAGGGTGGCAGAAATCTTTACCTACTTAAAGCATGGTAGAGAACAGTTTTTTGCATTTTAAATTTAATCATTCCAAAAAATGCTTTTTCCTCGAGCTTAAAAATAAATGATAAACGGCTTTTCTAGTGCATTAAACAACTTGGTGAATGTCATGTAAATTTTTTTGAAGCTAAATTGTAAGGTCATATTCAATGCAAGTAGTTTTAGGTATTAAAAATAAGGAGAACATGTCAGACCCTCATTATCTGTGCTGGCATCTCCATCATTTCCTACAGACTGTGGGGAATAAAAACCCAGCCCTGCTCCAGTGGAGTTGGAGGGAGCTTCACAGGTTATCAAACACAAAGGACAAAGTGAGCAAGCACATTACTCACCATTACAAAATGTAACACGGGCTGTTCTCTCAAAGTTGCAGCACATTTCAAAGAACATTATCACAATGACAATTTGTGATGCTTATTTATTCCTTCAGAGTTTGTTAGCAGGGAAAGCAACGAGGAATATCAGTTGCACGGAGGGAGCAAGAAGAGAGACAACTTGTATTAAAGGAGGATCAAAAAGACAAAAGCAAAAAAGCTTGAACAAAATACATTCTGTTCTTGTTAGTATTTCTCCCAGTGCCCACTCTGCCACAAACCACACAAAGCAGAACACCCCAGTGCAGTTATTCAGCAGGGATGCAGACGCTGGGACGAGAGGGAGGAGGACACAGATGTCTCCCCACACTGCTGGGATGATCATGATCAAATTGTTGTCAAATGATTTGAAGTATCAGATAAATATCCACAAATCTGTTCCTCATTATGTCAAGTTTCTCCCATGTACAGCAAATTCAGAGTACAGATTGTTGGGATTTTGTGTGGGGCTCGTTTCTATGTGTGGAAATATCTTGGAAGAGTATTTTTGAATGCCTGTTTTAGCATAAACCCCACCTGCCACCCTCGGTGGGACAGGTCCAACTTACTCATTTCACAGAGTATTTTTGTTCATTCCTATCTCTGTGTAATGTTAATGGGAAAGAAAAGAGTTCTCTATTTCCATTCACTACTTCAGCTGTAAATAACACAGACAACCAAACCCCACCATTATCCATACCATGGGTACATCCATACCCTTTGTGCCCCCAGAGCCCACCACTGCCCCTGATTAACTCAAGAGCCACTGAAAACAACCAAGGAAAAGGAAATCTGGCCCAAGATTCAGATGATCAGTTCCAGACAATATCTGAGCTGCTCTGTTTTATCCAAACATCAGCTGAGGAGAACTCCACAATGCTGTAGGTTCTCTCATAATAAACCATCATTAGAAGGGATCTGTGCACATATTCAAAAGCAGCTTTTATTTAGGCTCACAACTGTATTAAAGGCCATGTGTAAAGAACATTGTTCCCAGCCTGAGAAAGTGTGTATAGTATTTTCCCTATCCATATAAATCACACACAATAAATGCTTGATATTATCTAGAGCCACTAAAGCAGTCAAATTAAACCAAATCAGGAGAGAACACCCCTGAGCACTTAACTCTAGGAAGTTTGAAGTACAGGATTTTATGCTTTTTATATGCTTCTAGTCTCAATCAAATTGTAAGCTTGTACACAATAATGAAAAGGATTTTTTTTACAACCACCCATTCAAAAATAAAAATTAAAAAACAACCCACCTATTTTACACCATTTTTTCATTCTAGAGATCCTACCAGAAAGCAATAGCTACTAGCAAAATCCATGATGACCAATGACTGGGAGATCCAGTGAAGACATGAAATAAAGGATGAGATTTTCAGAAAACAATGACCCCTCCAGTTCCTGAGATTTTGAGGTGCCCATGTAACACTGGCCACCTCTAACCTTCTTGACCAAAGCAAGCAGCACGTGTAAAATATTTAATTCTCTCTAGCCAAAAATGAATTCCTAAGGAGATACCAGACTGAAAATCTACTCTCAGCATTTTATGATGCTATTTTATATTCCTGCTATTTATAATACATTTTTGTTAATTTCTCTAAATATATCAGATTTCCATGAACTACTACTCCCAGCTACTTCCTTAACTTTCAGATTTTAGGGGGCAATTTATGCTGCTTCCACCCCTCTAAAACCACATTTTGGAGAGATGTGTAAGGAATTCCATAGTTTATCAGTATTTTCTCCATTAGGATGTTACAGAAAAGTGATCACTTTCCCTACTCTCACAAAGCACATAAGCCAAGTTTACTAATAAAAATGAAACAAAAGGGATCCAAAGATAAGGAAAAGATGGATTGCTTGTAGATGCTGAAGATTGCACCCTGGCTATTGCACACAACAATTAAAGCCCCAAAAGAATCCAGCTAGGGACACAGGCTGTGGTTCATGACTCAGGGTGCCATTGTGCAACTCAGGTATCTGAAAAGCAACTACAGCCCAACTGAAAAAGCCATTTACAGCCTACCCAGGGCACAAAACACCATTCTGGGTGTTTTCCTTGGAAAACCCTGTAAAACAAGTTTGGTGACACCCACTGCAGCACAACCTGAATCCAATGCACAAAGTTAACCAGTTTAACAGAATTCCCTGGTGAGAAAACAAGCTACAGTTGGTCATGGGAATCAGAAAGATCAGGCCACATTCCCAAGATGACTGAACCCAACAGAGAAAGAACTGCCCTGTCTGTACAGGTGAAGCAGAACCTAAATAAAATTACCTGCTGCCCTGCCACCACCACCAGCTCTCAGTTAACTGGGGCAGGGGGATGTCAGCCCCAAAACTGCGCCCATCAACATACCTTAATTAACCTGCAAAAAAGCACTGCCCTGGTAAATTAGAAATAAATAAATATGTGTATTAATTCAGTGATCCTAGGGACACATAATATTCTTTACCCTCCTTTCAGGAGTCATTTCAATGGCTCTTTATGCATAGTGTCATATCTTGACCACTACAACATGCTGAGCCTTCAAAACCATTTTGTATTAAAAAATAGAATACATGACTCAGAGGGTTTTAAGACATAGATGCTTACTCAAAAAAAAATACTCCACCCTAAAATATCACCTTAACAGCAGTATATATTACAGCTTCCAGAACTGACAAGGACTCATCAGCAAAACTTTCAAGAGACAGAACTGAGACGTGTGAAATATTGGGATTTCTGCAGAAATCAGTATTATTAAATACTGCACAGAAACTTCCTTGCTGACCAGCCCTTAAGTAATTTTAAGGCAAGGGAATGCCAAGATGATCAATTTTCACCTTTTATCTGAAAGTGTTCTGATGGAACAAAGACTCTCCCCCACAAAGGAGTATTTCCTGCTGGTCATCTCCTCTTATCTGCTTGCTGAAGATCTTGGCAATCCTGATTGCAGCACTCTCACTTCTCAGGGCAGCTGCATTTAAACCACACAGACACAATCACACTCCACTGCTGCCCAGCCCCTACAGGTGGAATTAAATCTCACTCAAATTCTCCTAGGCTTTAAATGATAAACTGTTAAAACTGTGGGAATGTGCGCAGTGGAGGCAGCTTAAACATAATACGGTTTAATTTAATTAATTGAATTAATTAAAGGTGGGAATGCACTAATAAGATAATGTATGTTTAGTTCTGCTAGTGAGGCAGCAATTGTCACTCTGGGCACAAAGTCTGACAGCTCAAACTGTCACCAGCACCTGCCTTCCCCCCACCTACACAGCAGAGAACAGTGAAAGACAAACCCAGGGGATTTCTGCTCAGCAGCCTTTATCAAAACCAGATTCAAGTGAAGCTAAACAGTCTGTTAAATGGCCAGGCCAAAAAGAGGTTCTTTGGGTTTGAAAAAAAATACAATTAAGTCACTTTTCACATGCCCAAAATACCCATTTTAACTGGCATGTTAACACTCAAGACTTCATCATCAATAAGCTAAAAATGTATGGCTGAACACAGCTCACAGCTTGTACATTCTCAGACACAGCATGGCAAAATGTGAACACGCTCAGGTCTTTCTTTACTACAAAAAAAAAGGCCTAATCCTTCAGTCAGTGACTACTGGGAGAGGTGACCTGGCTTCAAGGCACTCTGGGAACTGAGGTCTCAAGGAAGAAGGGGAAACAAACCCTCAGTATTTGGTGGGCTTCAAGGAGGCCCTGGAGTCAGTGCCATGCACTTATCTGAACAGTCTCACAGGTATCACCAGTACACAAAAGCCTGTTCATTACTGTTTGCAAGACCTGGCCCCTCAAGACAATGGCCTACTGAAAGCAAACAAGAAACCCACTACAGAGAAAGGAGAAAAAAAAAAAAATACACAGATTTAGACACTTGAGAAAACACTTATTACATGCACTGGATATATCCCATATAACTGGAGTTTTTGCTTTCCCAAGCAACACTGCATGGTCCAGGACAGGCCAACATTCACCTCTGCAAGCACACCCAGCACTGAGCCCATCCTTATGACACATATTGTAGAAAACTCACCAGGAACTACTTTTTACTTTTTCTTTGCTATAGACAAATACTCTCCAGTCTTTGTTCAAAAATAAATGCTATAAAAACTAATTATTAGGTTTTCGATTAATATTAGACTACTTAGATTATTAGAAGGAAACCTGAACACTCATCCAGGAAAGTGAGAGCCTAAACTTGACACAAAACTCAGCACAACAGACCACAACCTGCTCTGTTCCACTCCCAATACCAGCAACAATCTTTCCACTGCTAAAACCACAACGTTTCCCTTCCTGCTCTGCAGGAATGATTTATCAACCATCAAATTCACGTGCAGCAGAAAAGCAAGGACAAGAACTGCATTGCCCAAGGGCTGGTCCAAGACATGGAGCCTTTCACTCCCTGTTCTGGAGTCAAAACTGTACATATTTGTACAGACACCCACTCCTGGTTGACCTTCCTGAAGATCACTTTGCTGCAAAGGTCACAGAGCAGAAATGCTTCCTCTGTGTTTCACAGGCTGCTGATGCCACCTGGGGAAAATGCTTCAAGCCAGTCACTCCCAGGGCATTAAGGAAAACTGGTTACAGGACAAAAGCCTTCCTCAAGTCTGAGGAGTGTTTACAAATGTGATGAATGCCAGTGTGTCCGAGCATGCCAGCCTGAAAATAAGTCAAGCACCTGGCCCTTAGCACAAAAGGCTGACTCACCTGTACAGCATCTATTCTGCTTTGAAAAGACCCCAAGTTTAGCACTCCTGGGGACACAAAGTACTCTCATGATGCTGATGGGTGCCTGAATTTTCCTGCCCTTCTCTCCCTCTGCACACACCAGTGGCAACAGAGGTTGTGGGAGGGCTTCCCAAGGCAGGGGACAATAGAGATGGGGACAAAGATGACTTGTACACATGTGAGATGTCTCTGATAACTCCTGACACCAGCTCATCTCCTCTGTTCCAAGGGGAGGGTGAAAAAAACCAAAAACCAGAGGGTGAACAAAAACAAAACAAAACAAAAAAACAAGAGAGATAAGGAGCCACAGATACTTAAATCTATGCTCCATGGAGTGCTAATTCCAGTATTATTTCCCATCCCATCCTGGAGCTCTACTGAAAACTCATGCATGAAACTGGGCAAGTACTTTAACATGAGACACTGTATCAACTAAGTCAGGAGGAAATTGTTTCTTGTTCCTACTATAGCTTCACCTTCCCTGCCCAAATCTGTTTACTTTTTAGACTACAGCTCATTCAAGCATTTTTCCTTTCCTTTCAGAGAACTGTGAGTTGGGACTCATGAAAGTTCTTCTGGCTACTACCAATGTAAACAATGCTTAAAAAAAAAAAAAAAAAAAAAGAGGAGAAAAAGCAATTTTCAAATTGCAACACTTCCAGTAATCCACAAGTGATCCCTCTAATTTCAGGAGCAAACTTTACATAACATGAAGAGGCAGTTCCTTCCTTGTCATTTGTTTAAGCAAAATCCAAATCCAAGCTACACCGTGTTTGAGCAAAAGACAAATGGAGCCTCTGCAAGCTCAGGTTGTCAACTAAAACAAACATCTTACCTCCCACAGTAGGTGCTGGGGAAATTGTGTGGGACCATTTGAGATCAAAGCTTTTTTCTGCATGGCTGGCACACACCTACACTGGCACTTCAGGCTGTAGGAATGTCACCAGGACAGCGCTCTTCTGGCACAGCACTGGAGTTATCAACAAAAACACATGCAGACACCTCATACTGATTTATATAGTTATTTTTACTGGTATCAAATATGGCTACTACAAGTGCAAGGTCAAGTCTAGTCCTACAGTAGCTTATCTTATTTTAGATCTGCCCTGCAACCTCTACAACATCATACGTGCCCAGGAGCAGTACAAGGAGCTAATTCAGCTGATAACTAGTCTAAAACCCTAAAAGAGATCACCTTCCTGAACTGATTAATCATTCAATGCCAAAAAAAGGACTGGAACACAAGAATGGGACAGGCATGTGACACAGGGAACACCTGGATTTTAATTAGCAGGAGTAACCAGGGAGGTTCAAGTGGAAGTCAACACACACCTGCAGCCAGTAATTTTTATTTGTTTTCTTAACCACACCACTTCTCTTCCTGTTGTCTTTATACATAAAAGGCACCACCAGTGATGTCTGATCATGTCCAAACTATAAAAATACTTTACACCAACCTGGCCAGTAAAAAAGCTCATTTGTGCTGGAAGCAGAGTGTGGGGAGAGCTGTAACATTTTGGGCACAAGCAATGGAAAGGGTACGACCACAGACACTTGGCAAAGGTAAATTTTGGTCAAAACACCAAATTTAAGACCTTGAGAAGTATCCCTGCACATGGCAGGGGGGTTTGGTACTAGATGACCTTAAGGTCCATTCCAACTCCTTAACACTCTGTGAAAAAATAGAACTTGTAAAAAAATTCCAAAAGCTAAAGTATAACTTTCCTAACTAATGCAAATACCCTTTTCTGGAATGCCCAGCAGCTACTCACTGGATTGGCACATTCTAAGTCTAACACTTTACACTAGGAGGATTTCAAAAGGCTGGGTTTGTTTGCTGGGGAAGCAGGCTGTGCATTTGAAGTGTTGATGGAAAAGAAGTTCTACATCCCCCTTTTAGCACATAAAAAAGTAGAGACCCCATAAAACCATTATGATTTTCCCCATCAGTAAGATGAGGCAGCACTGCTTTAATATCACAGGAGAAATACACAGGAATAAGAAGTTTTATATTAGGAATGCTAAAGAAAAGGAAGAAATCAATGATCCTCTTACTCACTGCATATGCTTGATATGACCAAAAAGTAATGGATTAAAATATTGTGATTGTAGCATAAAACACAACCTGCAAGATGAAAAATACCATTCCATGTCAATAATGGTACCCTACCATATATACAGAGGAGCCACACTAAGTCTGAGTCCTTATTTTGCAATTTTCTAACTTCTGGGTGCTAAACCCTAAAACAAACTTGGAATGTAGTTTTTATGCAGTATCTATAAATTCCTCCATGGACTCCAGGTAACAATACTTGAATTATCCTTGAAGAATCTGGAAAAAAAAATCTGCAGATATTAGGAAAGAAAAATAAACAGTTTTATACATGTAATTGCTCCAAACTTGCACAAAAAGTGCTCTCTCATCATGAAATGGACTGGTGTATTTCTTACAATCCCTAGTCAAAAGCTGACCTAGTCAAATCAAAGACTGGCAAGTACAAGGTCTGCTATCACTCAGAAGATGGGAAAGCCATTTAAGACCTTTGAACTGATCATATTTAAATGGGGAGATGACACAAACCTACACCTCTCCCTCATCCCATTTACCTTCAGCTTCTACTGTAAATAGGCCAAGCCAAATATGAGAAGTGACTGTATTAGGACCAACTCCAAGTCTGGTGCTATCAACTTATCTTAAATAAACTGTTTGTCTGTGTTAAGTAAACTATTTAACAGAAAAACAACTGTCAGAAAAGCTGATGTACATTTTTAGAAGTGAAAATAAATAGTAGGGGTTTGATGCTAGAAGTAATCATCACATGCCGGCATTTACTATTTCTATGGGCTACTTGCACCCATAGTGAGGTTAGGCTGGCACTCAAGCACGTGATAAACCAAGCCAGTATTTTGAAACAACAGCTTTGTTAACAGAGTTCCTTCATCCACTCTTCTGTTGAACTGCTCTACATTCTGAATGGCTAGGAAATAGGAAGTCTACTTAGAAAGTTGATTTTTTTGTAATTAGGCATCATAAATTCAGTAAATATGGATATCAGTCCACAGTGGAAGTGTCTGTCACTGATACAGAGCTGGAACTGCCCAGGGTGAAGTCTCCAGAACAGATCAGCACAGCAAACATTCACTTTCCTACTTCAGGACATGTCAGATTTAATTGCCCACACCAGATCTGATCTTGTAAGAAAGGAGTCTCTGAAAGCCTTGAAAATCATTTGGGAAAGCATTCAGAAGGTAAAAAAGCAGCATTCTTGCAGGGCCATGCACTGGGGAACAATCCAGAGCAGGGATTGCAGCCCAGTACCACAGGCACCGCAGGCTGTGCTGCATTTCCCACACCTTCCTTCCCCTGCAGCAGGGCAGAGCTGAGGCAGGAATGGCACCATCCCTGCCCCTTTCTGCCTGGCTGTGCCCTCAGGGACTGAGCCCAAGCCTGTGCCAATGCTGGCAGTGCCAAGGACACAGCTCCAGAGCTGCACCTCCCAGGAGATGCCAGCCCAACACCTCTTTGTCTGCACCGAGGAGGCCAAGAAGTTCTAACTCTCATTAAAGGTTAAATAAAATTGCAGGATTGCTCCACATACCTGAAACAAGTTCAGGATATCCATATAACACATTCAGCATTCTGTTTTCATTTGCAAAGTTGCTAAAAAGTGCTTTAAAAATTGGACTAAAAATATATATATGAAAAAACATCCTGCTGGGGTAATGCTCCAAGCAAATCAATGCAAGAAAATAAGAACTGTCAAAAGAAACCAGGATACAAACATGGGCCATGCAAGTGCAGCTTCCTCCTGGTACTAAACTAAGACTTCTTTTCAAAGAAATTAATAGATGAAACAAAAAGTTGCACATGGCTAAGAATGGTATTCATCCCATTCCTTCTTTCTACATTACTCTTTGTGTTATTACAAAGGCAATACTGTGTACAGTAGAGAATGTTTCTGGTTATTAAATTTTATGTTTCTCTACTCAGTGGCATCGCATTATATGTGGCCTTTTTCCTGAAATTAACATCCAAAACACAAATTAAATATTTATGGATAAATGTCAATTATGATTATGAGAAACAATAAAAGGAGCATAAATTAAATAATGCAGATAGAACAATAATATATTTTCACATGACCAAAACAATGTCTCAGTGTTAATGCTTTCTTATTATAGTTGAAAATGTAATTATGTACTCATAGGTGTCGTTATTGCATAAAATTAGGTAAACAATACCATTTTTTCCAGCATTATGATTCATTCCCAGTAAGAAGAAGCCAAATAAGCCTGGTTGCTTCTTCCAGCAGTGCAGAGTTATTGGATGCTTCACAGGTCTCTCCAGTTTGAGACTGTCCAGAGTGCAGTAGGGTATTTTCACAGCTATTCCTAGACTATTTCCATCTTCTGTAATTCATTATCCACAATACTATATTTTGTGCAGTATTACCAGCTCTCAAACATATCCAAAATATTTTCCCACTATTGTATTTTTTAACTAAGGAACTAACCCCAGGCTTGCTAAGAAAAAATAAATGAATAAATAAATACAACATTTTTTTAAAATGCAAATACTACAGTATGCCACTGGCACAACCACCTTGTTGTTTTAAGGTCGTTGCTTCTGTTTGCTGAGGCTGATTTTTACTGAAAAAAAAAATAAAGGTCTGAAACAAAGCATTTTTACCAAACTACCAAAAGCAGCCAAAAGTCATCAGTGACAACTTAAGGAATTGTAAATTTTGTGGGACACATTGTTCACAAACAAATCGGATTTATGGTTATGTTCAGCTGTTCCTGTTACCTGAAATTAGAATGAGAAGCTCATTAAAAATGAATACATTTCAGAGAATGCAGAGGCACAGCATTATATTGATGAAAGCTTCATTAAATTTTCAATGGTAGAGCTGCTTCTACATTTGTGGAGGAAGGACACAAAAGAAAGAAGTTGGGACAATTCTCCTTCAAGCAACTTTGCATCTTTCTACTCTCCCTAGAAAACAAATGGACTTTAAAACAAAATGTTGGACTAATTAGGTGTAAGAAAAAGTGACTTGGTCCATTATAGTCAAGGAATGGTCACTTTCAGCATTTGTCTTGTATTCATTTGCCAGTTCTCCAACTGATACTCCAGAAGAAACCAGGAGAGGGAAACCAGATTTGAATGATCAAGCTCATATAAAATACAGGCTCTGTATTTTATCTGAACTCATTGGCACAGTCACTTTCTAGAACATTCACTTTTAAAAACCAGAGTATTGGAAAAGAAGCTTTACCTAGCAAACAGTAAGAGATAACTTCTTGTGCAAGCAGAAATGTAAATCTATTTATCAATGTCATGCAGTAATGCAGCTTTGTTTTTACTGCAGAGACCGAAGCCAAGAAACAGATCCGTGACAGAAGGCAAACTAGAGCCAAGCCCACTACTCAACCAAATTTCTCATATTATCATTGGCAAGTCAGACAATTAAAATCTCCCTATGTAACACAGGCTAAATGAAAGAAGGCAGAATCAAAAACACAAAAGCGAAAATCCAAGCGGTCTGATCCCTCTTGTGGTCGTGCACCACAATATAAATTTATTATATCTCCACATTGTGCTAGCCAGTTTCCTTTGGAAAAAAAGGCTTATGCAATCAGGCAGCTACTCAGCTCCTCCCCTCAATATCCATTACCTTATGTCAACTAAGCCAGGCAGCAGGGTAGAGGCCTCAATGCCGTGTTATTCCTCTAACAACCTGCACGATAAATGGCCCCGGCATTACGTATTTTCCTTACAGTTAATGTGCATGGTTTGCCTGGCACCAGGATGAGGGGTTGCTCTTTCCAGTTTGTTAGGATCCCACCTCTCTCAGCCTTTTGGATAGGCAACACTCAGCTAACACTCACAGGCAATGCCAGTTTATCCTCAGACCTTGTTTATTCTGCCCTGCTCAAATCCTGCTTCGACACGTTCCCTGTTTTTCTCCCTCTCTCCAGTTTTCCTTGGCATGCACAGTCAGCATTAAATAACTGACCTTCTCAAAACCACCATGAGGTAGCATTATCCCCACATTACCAGATAAGGAAATTAAGCCACTATAATTAATGCTTGAAGCATGCCCAAATTTCACATTCCTGATTTGAGAGTGATTAGCATTAGCGCTCTGTAGGATTTCCTCTGCTCAAAGCTCGGCCCTCTCCCAGGGAGGGCTGGAGCAGTTGCACAGAGCCTGCACTTCCACAGGGGCATCCCATGGACACAGCAGAGCCCCTAGAAAATGCTGCACTCCAGAAACTTGGCCAACTCCAACCCAGGGCTTTGTAAAACAACTCCAACACCCAGGTGCTGCTCCAGCCCAGGAGGGAATGCAGGATCTGAGTGCCCTTCTGCACCCTTCCTTCTTCTCCTGGCCAAAACTTTTGTACCCAAGCTTGGCTAATTTCCATTTAGGGACCTACAGCCCTTCACCACAATGTTCAAGCACACACACTCACTATCCTCATCTCTGACATTCCCATGCCTTCATCCTCCAAGAACTTCACATCTTCCTATGCTCATCACTCCTTCTCTCAAAATTCTCATGAAGCCATGTCCCTTTCTTCAAGCAAGTCTCCCTTGTGATCCCTGCAGCTCCCTTTACTGCCACAGTCAGACTGGGAATCAGCCTCCCCTTTCAATCACTACACCATTTCAGTTTCCTCAGAGCCACAAGGTGTTTCCCAGTCATACCTTCCCTGCAGAGGAGAAGGCTCCCTTCCAAAATCTGTCAGCTGGCAGCAAAGGTTCCCCCAGACAGACCCCATGCAATTTGAGCTCCCTAAATTCATCCCAAGAGACAAAATCTCCTAGGGGCTGTTCCACTCACACATCACTGAGATCCTGCCCATGTGAAGGCAGCTGATTCTGCACACACCTCCTGTATTACCTGTCCCCAAAACCAGGCAGACAGAATAGAAATCAAGAGTTTGTTTTGCAAAATTTTATTGCAAGAGTAGAAACTAAGTAGTTCAAAGAAATGCAGCACTTCTGGACTAAGCTGAACAGACAAGTATCTCTCCAGCTCTTGAATTCCTCCAAGCCTGCCCAGCTGACAATGTTCAGCAATTTCCCATCACCCTGGCATTGCCCCCAGTCCTGTTAACCTCCCTTTACAGAACACAACTATACCTCAAAACTAAAGATAACTCTTCATATTTTTTCCTAAAACAAGGGATCTTGGAGATTTAAAGGCAGCCTCCCATTTCTGGTTCACAGCACATCAGTCACAAGCTTATCAAACTACACAATTGCCACTGACAGTCTTTCCTGACGCCATCCAGGGTGTGTAAGGATTATATTTTCAGTCTTTTAAAGCCTACAGACACTACTCTCAGAGCAATCTAGACTCCTCTGTTTACACAAGGCTATTCATATACTCACAGTAAAAATTACCTAGCCACTAGTTACACCTACAGACTGTTCAGCTCCTAATCACCACAAAGATATCTTTTTGTTGTTGTTGTTTTAAACAGATAAAAACACATGACACCCTCAAGTAATACAAAGAAGTTAAACATTTGTCTGCCTGTACTTGTCTGGGACCAGAGACCTTCCTCCTTCACCCTGGCTCTGAGGGCAGCTCTTGCAATACATCTAATCCCAGTGCCAGACTTTCCTGCCCAGTTAGACCCAACACTTCCCATTCTGGCTCAGCAGACTGAAGGTGTCAGCGCTGGCCAAACCACTCCCTTGCCTTTTGCTGTCTAGGAACATCAGCCCTCCTTTGCCACCCTGACAGACACTGCCAGTCAGGCCACACTTCTTGGAACTAATTAAAAAAAACTGAAGAGCACAACATTCTTGGGAACTTTCACCTCAACACTCCTTCTTAAGAGGAAACCAATGAAATACATTTTTTTCTCACTCTGTCCCATCCCACTATTTCCTAACTCTCAGCAGAGCTACTTCTCTAAAACATTAAAGAAGTTGTCATGCTCATGTTAAGCCCAGGATTCTGCAAATGCTTAGACATAATCTTACCTTAGTGCCAGCCATTGAGGCAGGACTGTGTGGGCACAGCAAAAATCCTTACCTCACATTTCTCAATTCAAAGCCAAAATATTTATCAGGCATGACTTCCTCATTGTTCCTTTGTGACAGAGCCATCTTGTTCTCACTGATCTGAACTTACCTACATTCCACACAAAAATACCTGCAAGAATTTCCTTATCTAGTCTCTCCCCACACAGATTATATTCAAAACAAGAACAGTTTAATACCATTTTCAGAGCACCAAAAAGTGTTTTTAGCTACGACAAAGTTTTAATTTTGTCACATATAGCAGCAGTTCCTGCTAAGATCTTTTCCCAGATCTGATTTCATCAAAATTAATTCTTGCAAAGTATTTTTTTAAAAACAGAAACCAGGTAAATGTCTGTACAAAATTCAGATCACTGTTAAGACTATTATTTGTGAATTTTATTGCAGCCAGAGTAGTCTGTGAGGAAATATCCACTGTTCCCTGCATATCATCAAACTAAAAGAGGGAACCAGCAATATGAAACTGAAGTGTCCCCACTGCAAGCTCAGCTCAGTACAGTGCCTGCCCCACAGTCTGTTACTTTCAGGGAATTGTTTTCCTTATTTCCTCACCAGATATGAACAGTGGAGTACTCAATTCAACTTCCAAAATGTTGACCTGGCTTTTCTTCAAACTTCACCTTCAGTTGTCCAGGGGGGAGAACAACCAACCAAAGCCCCAAACAAAGAGCATGCACACAAATGCAACTTCTGAGTACTCCAACAGAGCATTTCTGGATCTGCCCTGCTGTGAATTTACAGTCACCAAGACACATGTGCTTTCTAAAATGACTCAGGAAGCTATCTGCTTAATTTCATAAATATTAAACCTATGCACATGGCTTATTAACATCTGACAGCTAATGGAACCACACAGAGGCAAGCCCATTGTCCTTTCTCCTTGCAAACCCACAGAATTATTGGCTTCAATTAAAATGAAGTAGATGCAATTAAAAGAAAGAGAGAAGAAAAACCTGCCTAATATGAAATTGTTTAAACAGCTCTTGTGTTTGGCACCTTTTTTGAGAAGCAGTTGTTTTCACCACAGAGATTTACCTCACCTGTCACACCATTACCACAGTCACCCCTAACAGGGTGAGCACTTACCCAGCCCAGAAGGGGCCCAGCCTGTTGGAAGACTCCTGGAGCTGGGCACCCAAACCCATTTCCAGGACACAGAATCACAGAATGGTTTGGGTTGGTATCTTAAAGATCATCTCATTCCAATCCCCTGCCATGGGCAGAGACAGCTTCCACTAGAACAGATTGCTCAGAGCTCCATCCAATCTGTTCTTGAACACTTCCAGGGATGAGGCAGCCACAGTTTCCCTGGGCAAACCTGTGCCAGAGCCTCACCAATCTCACAGTAAAGAATTTTTTCCTAATAACTAACCTAAACCTGCTCTCTTTCAGTGTGTAGTCATTCCCCCTGTCCTGTCACTGCATAGCTCTTGCAAAGTCTCCAATCCAGGCTGCAGATTTAAACAGACTGAACTTTCAGAACCAAGGAAAAAGAATTTACTTTTCCATTTACTGACTGGAGAGACAGGATATAAACAACAGCTTTCCTTTTGCCAAGGTCACGAGGAGCAGAACTATAACTTAAATTTCCAAAAAGTACTTACAGGGAATGAAGAGCTCTGTGAGCTTTGTTAAGCAGACAAGAAGTATTACCAAGCAGACATGGCAATTGATAGCTCAACAGAGAAAAGAGAAGATTTTCTAAATATGCCAGTTTTAAAACAAAAGAATTAAAATGAGGCATTAACACCACTTCATCAGAAGTATCAAGACCATGACTCAGAGCCAAGTGCAAAAGCAAATATTCTCTGTCAAAACTGGATGGTAGAAGGAAATAACCTCTTGGGTATTTCAGCAATGATTTAATCACCTCCCATGACTAACTTGTAGAGACTTTGGAAGACTAATGGGGTGGAATGGGATCCAAAGAGCATCTAATCCCAATTAATAAAACCAGGAATAACTCCAAAAAGACAAAGAAGAAAGATGACCTAGATTTTTATTCCCTAAGAAGTCAGGAAAAAGCTTTGTTTCAAATACATCCCACTTAATGTTAAATAAATAAATAAATAAATTTGCTTCTTCCTCTGAGGAAGGAGACAGGCTTTGATTGTGCAATTACTTCAATCAAGCATCAGTTAAAGTCTCATAGTAGATCAGACAAAATGAGTAAAAACCTCCCTGATGGGTCTCCCAAGTCACACAAAAGACACTAAAAGAATTCTCTCAGAGGTGGAAATTATTTGGAATGAAATACATTTACAGAGCTTTCATTATTTATCTCCTCAAAGCAAAGTAGGCACTTTCAGGACCACACCAAGTTCCTGTTCTGGTTGAGGTTTTCATTGCATGTAGTCCCAATCCCTTTAATCCACCAAGATTATTCATGCTTTTCATACAAGCAAGGATTTACCATCTAGAACCTCTAAGCTGAGGTGTGATATGTTAAAAACAGCAAAAAATGAAGCCTCAGTGACAAAACAGAACACTTGCTCTCCCAGATAAACCAAATTTAAAGCACACAGCTTCACAAAAGGGTTAAAAAGCCAAATTAACTTTGTGTCATAGGAAGGTCCTTCCTTCCACCCTACTCCTACCTCATTTATAGACACAGATTCCTACAGATGACCTTGCACCACCTCTGATGTCTGACTTCACAAGCCACTTCAGCTTGCTAGTTCTGTACAAACAGCATTAGCTGAACAAGAAAAGCTCATTTTCTGCCAGGTTAGCAAACTAGATCAGCTCCTGCAAGGGTCTGGTAAGTGCCAAAGCCTGGCTGCTCTTTTCCTTGTGCCTGCTGCCTGCTCACAAATCTTGAATCCACACTTCCATGGCTGAACCAGCACACTCAATACTTGTTTGTGCTCCAAAGGCCACACACCACTTTTTTGGCCTAAAAATTATATATATCACAGCCAACCTTTATTTTTACAAATGACAGCCCTGAATCATTGTCCTTGTATATCTTGCATTCAAGGTATTTTCTTTAAAACAAACAAAAAAAAAAAGCTTGCCAAATAAAATTCAAATGCGTATTTAAGCCCCACTAATTCCCACATGCCTAAATTAAAAGTTACAGGTCTGACAGATCTTCACTGCCTACCTCTAGTTTAGACTTCTTCACTCAAACTCACTTGGCTGAAATACAGTTTCATGTTATTTTCCACAGTCTCCAGGGTTTCCCCCCCCCCCAACCCTAGAAGAAAGGCATTTTCTTGAACCACACTGCAGAGAAGAATGCAGCAGGAAGCCAAGCCATCCTTTCACTTGGAAGGGCTTGAAACAAGAAGATTCCAAAGTGTTTTCCAACAAGTCCAGCCCCACGCACTGGCAGGAGAGCCCATTCCCCTGAATTCACCAGGGATGTTCCTACTTCTACCTCCCAGGAAATTTGACAGCCACAAAACTCCAAAAGCTTCTGACATTAAAATAAATATGCAAAGAATGAAACCTCTGTTTCTTCATCTTTGGAGCTGTTAACACCGCAATTAGAGCTCTCCAAGGATGCATTTCTCCCCTAATGAATCCCTGGAAACACCCTAACAGGGTGCAGGGCAGATTAGAGAATCCCCACAACACAATTTGGTGAATTGATGTCTCCCCTGAGCAACACAAAGCTGGGCCTAGAGACAGTAAGCTTTTTTACACTGTCTTCGTTTTGAGGCCTTATTAAAAAAATTAAATGAGAAATAAATACATCTCCCTCTGGGAACAGGAGAAAAAGAGCCCTACATTTTAGTAAGGAGTCCAGACCTTTCCATAAGTCTCCTGAAGACAGGAAAGAAACCAGGAAAGTTTATAAAATAAAGCAAGTTCATCAATTACAATCATAGATTATGACACAGACAAACCCAAAACCACCAAACTGGCAGCAACTGAAACTGAGCTTCCCAGTTTTCTGTGGAGGCTGCTCTGGTCCCTGAGCCCTTGTCTCCCAGAGATGTCAAGCTTGGAAAAGACACTTTGCCAAGACAGCACAACAGCTGGCATGGCACTGGGGAAGAAAAGGAGTTTTTTTGCTTTTGCTGGTCTGCAGACACCCACATTTGCTCTCTCTACAAGCCAGGATGGCTCACAGGTAGCTGGAGCACCAGGACTGACTCCTAAGGAAGAGCTTTACATGCCAGTTTCCTTCTTGCTCCCTATAAAAGGCAGTGGGATGACAAAGGTGGACCAGCAGTCCAATTAACTACCTTTTTTACCTAACATTTTTGTGTCTCCTTCTTGGAGACCATATGGTCCAAGTTCTCAGCCAAGAATAAATCTCTTTACCCACTCCTGTGTGCAGTAACAACCTTAACGTTCTTTTAATGCAGGTTTGGGTGGATGCATTTCCTTTCCTCTTTATGTAAGTAAATCAGTGGGATATGCTTAACCTGCCTCCTAAAATTCAACACAGGCCATGAAATCCAAGCAAGAAGAGTAAAAGATAATTCATGGTCTCAAGTGAAGCCAGGTGGATTACAACTCCATTGGCAAGCACGCACTCAGCATCTGCATGCTTAGAAAAGACTCTAGGAATTGTCTGAAAAACCAAAAATTGTCACGCATGCACAACGGATTTTGAATGTAATTCTTGATTTGAATGTAATTCTTGAAAATAAAGCAAAGCCATCAGTGCACCTTAGAAGCGAAGGCATTACAGGACTTTAATCAAGAATTGCTCCATGATTAGACACACCTTTCCCTGAACAAAAGGGTTTTTTTAAAGCCAAGTATCTGATGCCTTGAACCTCTGTTATACTTAAGAAAATAAACTTTAAAAGACATTCATTATTCTTGAACTAAGCATTTCCTAAGTCCCATCCTAGAACAACTTTTAACTGCTAATTTATCATCCTCCCTCCCAGTGACAAGGAAGATTTATAGTGGAAAAGGCTTATTTAACATTACTCTGATGCCAAAAACACATGGTGTTACACTTTTGGCAATACTGGTCAAGAAGCAATAACCAAGGAAAACAAACTACTAAGAAATAAAGCCCAAAAAACCCATTCCCACAATTGTAAGGCTTGGCAAGATTCTTTTGGAATGAACTGCAGTGGAATCCCAACCTGGAAGTTGTTTATAAAAGACCAAATGACTGATTTCATCCTCTTGTAGCACCTGTCTGTCCCTTATCTCCCTTGCAGCACTGCTGTGCTTATCAGCACTCTGCTCCCACTCTGCCACGGGCACATTCCAGAGCCCCACTGCCCATGGGAGAACTGACCATGCCAAACATGCAGCATTAGGACAAAGCCACTCTGAGATTTCTAACATAGGATCCAGCCACTGGCATGGGAAGAGATGCAAAGGATGAGGGAGGAGAAGTGCTACCTGCATGCTGCTGCCAAAATTCAGAACCAATCTGATGGCAGGGTAAAGGTCACAGTAAGAAAAGGGGCCAGCACAGGGACTTTCACACATAGCATCTACCTCAGATGAGATTTAAATTCATGAAGTGAGGAAGAGGAGAAGAATGAACAGCCAGACCTCCAAAGCACAGGATTTCATAGCAAGAACCTTCACTGCAGCCATCTGTCAAAAAAGAAAGAAAGAACAGGACATCTGTTGCCCAACAAGTTCTTAGATAGTCTGAGGTGGCTTTTTATGTAAGAGGTGAGAAGAAAAAAAAAGAGAGGAGAAAATAAACCATGATAAAAGGAACGGCTCTTCTAATTTCATTCTAATCAGAGGGCAAGAACCACCTAAGAACATGAAAGTGGAAACAACCTGGCTGACAGAAGGCATAAGAAGACAGCTCTCATAGTTCTTCAGGAAGGAAAACAGAGTCACAAAATGAATAAAACAAACTCATGGTAAAACCACAATCTTTCTGAAACGCTGATGAAACAAAGATCTGAAGCTTACTGACCAATCAGCTAAGAAAAGGCTCTTCAATATTTTAAAATTCAAGGTATTTTGCACAAGTACAAATCACATCACTGGAGGTGACTTCATTAAGTGAACAGCACAGTTCACAGAATAGGAAAGGTCAGGGCTTCAGGAAAGAAACTACCAGGAGGCAGCACTGAAGGCAAAATGAAAATCTTCCTTCAGAAAGCCTGCAATGCAAGCAAGCACAGCTGAAGCAGGAGCGCATTAACCCAGTATTCAATGAGAGGGAAAATCTCTAACAGATGATGCCAAAGCACTTGGGGCATTTTCTGCATCAATCTCCACTCAGTAAGATGGATTAGCTGGCTAATGTAACTCATAGCACAGCAGAAGGAGCAGGAGCCCAGCTAGAACTGGGAAACACATTACAGCAACTGCTCCAAGCCTCCCGAGCCAGCAAAGCCACGGCTCTGAATTTTCCATGCAGATTTCTCGGCACCTTTCAAACAGAAAGCAGCAGAAAGGCAACGTGCTTCTGCAGACAGCTTAATGAGCTTCCATAAACCCAGGGATGTGTAGTCCATAAACCTGTGCACTATATCCAGGGGTTACAGCATTAGGAGTGCTTCAAGGTTTTCAAATCTGGTAGATGTAATGTTTACCCTTTGGAAACTGACAAAAGCGGGTTTGGATCATCTCTGCTTTCTGCATTAAGTTCCAACAACCTAAAGGAGGACTAGAGCACCTGCCTCTAAAGAGCATGAAACAAGTACACAGGAAAATATAGACCAGAGTCAGGCTTATCAGCAGATCCTGGGAAGATGCCAAAGTAATCTGAAAAAAAAAAAAAACCTATCTCCTGCATATTTCTGATAATAGAACAGATGAGATTCAACACACAATTTCTTAGGAACAAACTGTGTCAAAGGAATATAATTCCCTCCAATGACACAGTAAAAATGTAGGTAGTGAAACAGCAACTACAGGCAATATAATTTTGGTTTAACTGGACTTTTGACACTCTTAAATTGACAGTCAAATAATCTAAACAGAAGTGGAACATACTGAAGTAGTCAGAGATGATTAGAAACCCACACTCAGAGATAAGCTATCGTTATTTCAGTCAGAGGGAAAATTGGTAGCAAGCCCATTCACGTGGTTCTAATCTTTTCACATCCTCCACTGTTACAGAAGGGAGTGTGGGGAAGAGGGTTATTTAGCAATGAACTCACTGCAGGCAACTTCATATTTTGCTCTGCTTCACCTGGATTTCTTACGGTCACAAGCAACAATTCCCAGTATCTCCCAGACATTTTGTCCACAAACTACACACTGGAAAATATCAGGATGTTAACAGAGAATGATCTCAGCTTCAAAAACTTGGATGGAGGGTCTCAGAATCCAAAGTCACTTGAAGCAAGTGCAAAAGTCACCTAAGTAACAAGTTGTTTAACAGAGCAAAAAGGTAATAATAATCTTCTGCATAACATAACACAGAAAGCAAGCTTGAATTCTGCTCTGCCCACAGATATGCTGAGTGGTAAAGTGCTAAAGAATTTGGGGCTTATACTCAACATAAATCAAACATATCACTAAAAAAAAAAATAAAATACATACATCAAGATGCATTATCCTGCCTGGATGAAATGCAGGTATGAAAAGACCACAAAATAATTTTGACTCTGGTTGTTGTACTAACGACTCAGATGGAACACCATGTCCAGCTCCAATAAAATGCAAGACAAGTGGAAAAGGCCTAAAAAAACCCAGTGAAAATAGCCCCCAAGTGTAAGAAAAAAAATTAATTAAAAATCACTGAAGAGAGGAGAAATAATGGGATTTCTTCAGAATGAAAAACACCAAAGAGATAACCCTCAAAATATTCCAGACATTCCTACAAAATAGAGAAGTAATAAAGAATTCACAAGTGCATAAAATTCATGGTAGGATTCTTAAATGCTTCAATTATAGCAAATAAATTTGGACTGGAAATTAGGAGTAGCATTTTCAATGGTAAGAACTGCAAAACACCAAAATAGATTGACTGGGGATAAATCTTCATCAGAAACTTATGTTAGCTCATTTGCATTGGAAGCTAATTAAATATTCCTTCCTTGTGACTGAAACACGGTGTATCTATGAGAACAAGTGTCGATTACCTCCTTTCATTCCCAGGTGGATCAGCTGAGCTTCCAGCTTCTAGATAAGTTACTATGGAAACTTATTAACCATTACTAAGAAACAACTTCCAGCAGGAAAAGTTTTGTAACACGGTATGGAAAAAACAATAGATGGACAACCTTGAGGGAGCTCTGGGAAGGAAAACACAGAGGAAAAGCAGCACACTTGAACCACACCGAGGTGGAGAGTCCTTTATTACAACAAAAACAAACCTAGAGATCCTACTCTGCAACAGAGATGCAAACAGCAAGAGCTGGGGGAAGCAGAGGCAGCTCTTGTGCAGAACCAAGAATCAAGACAAGAACACCAACCCCAAATACGTTGTCAGTAACTGCACCCAGCAAAGCAGAACACACCATTAATTGACTCAAGCAAAACTCAGCTACAGAAAAAGCCCAAAACAACGGAGAACCAAAGCAGGAGAGCAAACTGAGACATGCTGTCCTCTGCTGGAAGCGGCTCTGGAGGAGCCTGAAAGCACATCAGGACCACTCGGACCGAGTCCTTTGATCTTTGGCGAATACAAGATCGAGGCATCAATTTACACCCGCACAGCTTTGCTGGACGGGGCTGTTGCCTTCCTAAGCCCAGCGAATCCTGCTGCCCCTGCACAGACAGAGCTGCTGTCACCAAAGGGACACTCCTGAGGCCACCCCTCCCACACCACCACACCTTCATGGCAACAGAAGTGCTTGCCGGACCACAGAGGACAGGAGCAGGCAACAGAATGAAAAGTAACACTTTTTTCCTGAGACAATAAGACAAATCCTTTCTTGTCATTGATTGACTTCATCCTTTTCACTCACAACAATGTACCAAAGCAAGCAAAAGCTCTTAGGCTGCATCTTTTCAATGTAATTCACATGTAGTTTAAAAATATACACATCACAGGAAAGATGACAAGACAAAAATAAAAAATATAGAAAGGGCTGCTACTGCAGTACTGTGGTGTACATCCAGAAAGGATTGAGTACAGCCCTCTAAACTTTAAACTAAGGATCTGGAAGTGAATGAATTCAGGCTATTTGTGACTTAAATCAGCAAGAGCCAGTGCTGGGTACTATCTGAGGGTTGAGTTTTGGGAGAAAAGGAAAAATAAGTAATGACTGCTCTTCGGGGGAAAAAAAACATAGGGAAAGAAAAAAACCACGAACGAGTTAAGACTACCATCAGCACAGGTTCGCAAGAGGATTTCCCAACATTTAAACCACCACGAAACCTGCAGCAAGGCACTCTTCGTTCAGCAGAATTAACATATTATACAAACAGAATACAACAAAACACCTTTTTTTCTTTACTACTCCAACACAGTTTTAAACAAGAAATGTTTAACTCCATAAGAAATGTATTTTTTCCCTACATTCCCCGCTTCGCACCGCGAAGCGTCGCAGCCCTGCGGGACAGGAGCGTGTCCCGAGCTCACGCCGTGTCCCGTGGGTTCCTCCCGCTTCTCCCCGGGAATTTCACTGCAGAAAAGGCACCGAGAGCAGCGCCTCAAACCCACACGGGACCCAGCCCGGGCTGACACGGACCCTGCTGGGAAAGAAAGGGCGGCACGGAGCCGCCTCGCAAACGCCGCTTGGGTCTGGCGGAGCCGCTGCCGCCCCCACCCCCGGACCGGCCGGGGGAGCGACCCCTTCC
>WEIU01022989.1:584292-612565 GCA_013389925.1 Aegithalos caudatus | reverse complement strand
TCCCCCTTCCCCCGGACCGGGGGCGGCAGGCTGAGCCCAGAGGGTCCGGCGGCGCCTCCCGGCCTTGCCTCACCTCCCAGCGCTTTGCCAAATGGCCGCGGCCGGTCTCACACGTGTGGACACCCCGGGCCGGCGGAGGGGGGCCCAGGCAGCCCCCTTCGGTCGCCGGGGCGGAGGAATGTATTTACAACTCCATAACCCAGTCTGTAAAGTTTCTCCTTTGGCGAGTGTTTGGTTTGATGTGTTCTATTCTAAGAAACCTCCTCCCTTGGCCTGAATATTCGTTTAAAGTGCCTCGTAAAGGCAAAACACAGAAAAAAATCATTCGTGGAAACTCTCACATACTTGTGTTAAAGCAAGAAGTCCCCCTCGGTGCAGCGATCCCGGCACGCCGTGGTAATGCAATGTCATCTCCATCTTTTCCCATAGCGAGTCAGATGGCAACCCTAGCACAGAAGATGAATCCAGTAAGGGGCGTGAGGATTTATCTCCCCATCCACTCTCCAGCTCATCCGACGGCGTTACCAGCCTCAGCCTTCCCGGCCACATGGAGCCTGTCTACATGCAGCAGCTTGGAAACACTAAAATAGCCTTGAGCTCGTCTGGTGTCTTGTTGAACGGGAACCTCATGCCTGCCAGTACCTCTCCTGTCTTCCTCAATGGTAGCTCGTTTCTTCAGGGACCCAACAGTGTCATCCTCAATGGACTCAGCGTGGGCACTTCGCAGACTGTTACCTTAAATTCGCCCAAAACCGCCTCGAGTGTCGTGAGCAACGGGGTGTCCATCACTGACATACTGTCCTCATCGTCCTCAGAAGATGTTAAAGACTTCAAACTCCTCCAGGCTTCGGTCCCCAATGCCACAGCAGCCTTCAGCCCTAGCAACATCCCAGTCACTTTCCCAGGATTGATACCGAGCTCAGAGGTGAAAAGGGAAGGCGTAGAAACTGCTGCTTCCCAGGATGGAGGCTCCGTAGTTACTTTTACTGCTCCTGTCCAAATAAACCAGTATGGCATTGTCCAGATCCCCAATTCAGGAACAAATGGCCAGCTGCTGAACGGAAGCATTGGTTTTTCTTCTCTGCAGCTGCCTCCAGTTTCTGTGGCAGCTTCACAAGGTAAAAGGTTTGCCTCTTGCAGTAAGAGGTATGAGAAAAAGTTGGCATCAGGCACACTTAACAACTTAGAAGCTGTGGTCCTTTTCTTCCAAGGTACCAACAGCCATGTATCTCAGCCATGGCCACACACAGACCATCAAATAATACCGTTTGCCTCCCTTTAGAGTGGGTTATGCTCGTGGGCAGACTGTTAGATGAGGCTGAGCTCCTCTGTTAAGAGCATGGAAGGAGGCCTGGTAATTTACACCCCTTTCATCTCATGGTGTTAACAGAAGTCTGTGATACGAGTCTTCACAAATATCTGTAAATTTTACAGGTTTCAGTAATTCAAAATATTCCCCATTTGCCACTGAATTCTTTTAATGAGAATGTTCATAAAAATGAAAATTATGGCAGCTGGAAATTGTTACTGTTGTTGTTCTTTTGGTGGTTGTTTTGGTTTTTTGTTTTCTTAACGAAGGCATTGCACAAAAATACATTTTGAATTACAGTAGACACAACAAGACCAAGCAGTTGCTTGTACGTTTTCTGTTCCATAATTAAGAAAGATTAAACTTGAGGGAAACAATAGAAGTAAGCACTAGCTCGTAGATATAAAATGTGAGGCTCTTTGGATAAAACTGCCCTCAGTCCAAGGGAAATATGTCATCACAGGTTCATGTGCCAAGTGTGCAGGCTCCTCCCTGAGTTTGCTTTAGAGTTGGTTTTAATACACCGTAGTCTGAATCTTTCAGCTGGCCAGGAAGAATCCCAGGGAGCACAAACCTAGTTCTGGATCCCTTTTTTGAAGCAGGTCAGTTAAAAAGCACAGTTGAACATCTTTGGTACTTGCTGGCCACTTTATCTTTGGTTATGAAAATTATTAAAATGTAACGATTCTCTTTAATTTCAGGAGCTGTGAATAGTATAATGAAAGTCAAATTGTGCTCACGTGCTTCTTTGAATTTAATGTGTATAATGTGAATTGTTCTTGATGAAGCACAGGGAGGAACACTGGAGCTGTGCAACAACATTTCAAATGGGTGCACAATTATAAGGTCCTAAAATGTGGCACTCACAGGCACTGGAAGTTATTGGCACATAGTTTAACCAAGATTAGAGAGAGAAGACATTGAGTCTGAATGCCACCTGTAATTACTAAAGCCAGTTAATCTACATGCTCCAAGGCATAAACTAACAGCCAGCCAAGGTGAGAAAGAAAGTTCTGTCCTTTTAAGTATTATAGGACTATTGTATTTGATGGTCCTAAGATTCATAATAAGCTCTTCTCTGACTGTTTTCCCCATTGTTGAAAGTACTGACTGCCCACTGGAGAGTGATCCACCATCTTTGGTGCAGAGAAAAATTTTGGTTTTCTTGGATGCTTCTTTCAAGTGAAGCATCTATTTCAAGTAAGCCAGTAAGTAATACTGTCAAGTAACTTCAAGTTACCTGGTTTTATTATTCTGGTTTGCCCATATACATAACATCTTCCAAAAAACCATAATTGATTAACTGAAATTAATAGGGAACTGAAATAGTCCCCATGTGAGAAATTCAGCTTTGGTGCTGTTCTAAAATACTCAGCTGTGTCCAACTGTAGTCTCTTATAATTAAGCTGCTTATGAGAAAGAGAGGCGTTCCAAGTGGGACTCAGTCCCAAGAGCCAGTATTTCTTATTTTAGGAATTACCCTAATGACACCTGACATGGCACATCCAGTGAAAACAACTTCAGGTCATCTCTGGCCACCTCCTCTTACTTTGGCTCACTACAACATCACACGAGCAGAGCCATGGCTTTCAGCAAGGGCAGGCAGTGCTGGGTGACTTTTCACAGCATGGTGGATGTGGTAGGATTAGGATTTTAGAACAACATGATAAGGCAAGGTGAAAGGGAACAGAGCTGAGTGCTTGAGGATGAGCTAGTTAAGAAATTACCGGTTTTTCGTGTTTTCTGTACGGGTTGACTCGGGCAGGTTCTGCCCAGCAGTAGTGGATTTCATGTGACGTGTCTCCAGTTCCCACACACAAGCTGTAGTCTGTCACTGAACTATCTTTAATAGCTTTTCATGCTTCTATTCTTAGATAGAAATTGAGTGGTGGCAACTAGTGAAGGCCAAAGCACATTCATTTTAGTCACATGGCTGGGGACTGTTTGCCCCTTAATGAGAGTCTGAAAGATACCTAATCTAATATACCAGAAAGTTGTTTTTTTTAACTTTCTAGAAGCAACTTATATTACCAGCATTGATTTCTTTACACCAAACTTTCTCTCACCTGCTACAAAAACTGCTTTTCATTCAAAAATTGCATGAAATATTAGTGTATGTGTATACTGCAAAGGTAAAAAAGACCAGGACTGCATAACTCCCTGCCAGCTGTAATCTCTGTTTTCCTTTCTTTTGCTTCCCTTTCCTAGGTAATGTTTCAGTAAACCCCAGCACATCTGATGGAGGAACTTTTACAACTGAATCTTCAACAGTGCAGCAAGGAAAGGTTTTCTTCAGCCCCCTTGCTCCGAGTGCAGTGGTTTATACAGTTCCCAATTCGGGCCAGGCAGTAGGATCTGTCAAGCAAGAAGGACTGGAAAGAAGCCTGGTGTTTTCTCAGTTGATGCCAGTCAGTCAGAACACGCAACTGAACGTCAACATGTCTTCTGAAAATATATCCAGTGCAGGACTCCAGTCCCTGGCCTCCTCCTTAGTGAATGTAACGCCCTCACATAATTTTTCCCTCGCATCACCGACTCTTTTAAATGCTGCAGAACTGAGCTCTGGTATCTCAGAGAGCCAGTCCATGTCTTCACCCGTGACCAGTACCTCTACGGTGATATCTATCAGCAACACTAACTATGCAACCCTTCAGAACTGTCCCCTCATCACCAGTCAGGATCTGTTGTCCATTTCCACAGCACAGCCCGTGCTTGGAGAAATAGTTTCGACAAGTGGAGACCGTGTCAGCCACCCCCCTGCACAAGTGCACCAGGATTTTGGCAGAGAGCACAGGTTGGTTCTGCAAGCCGTACCTGATGTCAAAGAGAATTTCTTACCTAATTCTGAGAGTAAGTCAACTGGCAATTTAATGATGCTGGATTCCAAATCTAAGTATGTTATGAGTAACATGGTTGACACGGTATGTGAAGAACTGGAAACGGACAAAAAAGAACTTGCCAAACTGCAGACAGTTCAGATGGATGAAGTTATGCAAGACTTGTAATTTCTTTATTTTCTTGCTTTCTATTTTAATAGATAAGTCTCCTGTTGAGGCCCTAACAAACACCTAGTGGGGTGTTTGTGGGTTTTTTTTTTTGTTTGATGGGTTTTTTTTCATTTAAAGAAACCAGAAGAACATTTAAGTGGTCTGAATCAATGTACAGAGGAATCTCCGACAATGGAATTAGGTTGCCGCTCTTGGTTTGCATGCAGTATTCTCTTTTAAGCAGATTAAAGGAGAAAGGAAATAGCCAGGGCAAGTACTAAGGAATGGGTACAGGTCTGGCTACAGATACTACCCTGAAAATTTAACTTGACTCTCCATAGTGCAACATACTCTTAACAGTAAGTATACACTCCTAGCTTCAGACAGAAAACAAAAATCTCACTCCAAAATGGTAGAAACAATGCAGACATTTTTTTTCTGTTTACTTCCAGTCCATGGGCATTGAGAGATTTCTAAGGAACTTCAGACGATACCTCTCCGGCTACTTTTATGTTGTTTGAGGTTAAGAAACAAAACAAAATCATAATATTGTTACTGGTATGTTTGTTTTTTTTTTTTTTTTGCAGCAAACTTGCATTCAAACCAAAAATCTCACATCAATCATGTACAGGTTTTTTAAATGCAACAGCTAGCATTTTGTCAGTGCACCAGAAAAAGCATCATTTGAAACTCTTAATTATGCAATTCAGAAGCTTTCTATCCAGTATGAATGTAAATATTGTTTCGGTTCTTTTAAAGGAGACTTTTTTTTTTTTTAATTAGTACAATGGATTTTATTTATGGTTTATGTTCCCTTTCACTTTAGACACAATGCATTGAAAAGGAAAACATTTTCTGGCTTTTTAATTTATTTTATTGTTTGAGCAGGAAGTAAGCGTAGTTATTTCTGACAAGGTTTTACTTTTTGTAGTTTTTTTTTTTTTCAAGCAATAGACTGTAAAAGTAAAATGTTAATCACACTGAAACTAGAAAATTAATTCCCAGTCTCACAAACCCAGGAGGTCACTGTTTTCTACCCCCTCTGTCTTTGTGTTCAGGGTTTTTTTTTTGTTTGTTTGTTTTGTTAGTAATTTGCGAATTAGTTGAACCCCTTTGTGTATTTTTTACAGAATTCCACGTGCCTTTCTTCCTAGTGGCCTTATCTTTGTTACTAAAGCACAGTGGCAGGAGGAATGAAAACACTGATTTGCAAATATCCGTCCTCAGGGCCAAATCCTGATGCCTTACTTCTGCAAGCAGGCCCTCTGACCTGGGTGCCCCTGCTTGCATGAGTAGGAAGAGGTTTAAGAGTCTTTTGGACACCTTGGGTGATTTTGGCCATGGTGACATTTCCTGGCAGTGCAGAGAGCCGAGGATGGGTCCTTCTGCACCAGGTCAGCAGGACAGGAGGGGTCTGCAGAGGGACCACAGGGATGTGCTGAGGGGAAGCTCTTGGCTCCAGCCTCAGGTGGATGAGCTGGGAAGGTTGGATGTGCAAGCCAAGGAAGGGAACCCCATGTTTACACGGGCCCATTGGCCAAACAGCCCCTGTGGGAGGGCTTCAGTCCAGCAAGGCCCCCATCCAGGAGTGCAGTTGAGTGTGTATTTATATAAATCCTCCAGGAGAAGCAGCCTGGGGGATGATGGTGGGGACTGCAGGAGCCGTGCCTGGCTGAGGATGGGTGTCCACACCTTTCTCCCTGGGCACAGCAGGAGCAGGTGGGCTCTGGGCAGGTGGAACAGATGTTAACCTTTCCTCCAGAGGAGTTTTTGTAGCATGGAAAAGCACATCCTTTAAGCTTTAAAATAATAATAAGAATTCAGATGTACAAAAATGACATGCTGTTAATCCTCGTGGGTTTGGTTTTGTTATACTTTATCCTAATGTGAATATATACAGTAACTAAAGCACGTGTTCATCCTCATCAGGGGCCTGGTCCAAAGCCTTTGGAAGGCAATGGGAAATGTTTTCATAAGCTTCTGTGGGCTCTGAATCAGGCTCAGGACAAAACAAGATCACTTGTAAAGGACAAAAAAAAAAAAATGGGAAGGAGAGATTGAGGTGGCATATCCCAGTGTGTTTGTCTTGGTTTTAACTGGTTCCATGGAAAGCTTTTGGGGAATGAAGGTTTTTCCATGCGCCGTGAGCACGGCATCGACATTCTCGTTGTAGTTTTGCACTATATTGCGTGTTTTGCAAGGTTTTCTGTGGAACTTTGAGGCTGAGCTCTGTTGGTGACCACTGGAGTCCACGCTGTGAGCCAGAGTCTCCAGAGCTGCAGGGAAAAGTGCAGGGAAAGGGAAGAACGAGTGTGCAAGGAAGGGGAGCGCTCTGCAGCTGTACGGAGTCGCCGGCGCTCTGCAGGCAGGAGCAGCCCATCAGCAGTTGGCTGTCCCCACGTGCTCCCAGGCAAACAGGGTGTTTGAGGCAAGTGCTTTAAAGCAGAGATTATCACAAGCAGGACATGGAGCTGTATGTTCCCCTGGCACAACTTTCCCTGACGTTCCCAGGAGCTCCGCGTGAGCAAGGAATCGGATAGTCCAGAGTTCTCCTAACCACTCTGCTTGTTTATCTGTTTGCTGGGCCCCAGCATGAGCAATCTGTTTCCCACCTCTTCTTCACCCATGTAACTAAGATGGTGATGACAGTAGCTGTAGCTGTATATGCTTTGCATGAAATCATTCAGCCATTTGGAAAATTAGGAATACCCTGTATCGCTGTCATTTTAATGGAGAGTGTGTACTTGGCTCTGAAGGAGTTGATGGTGGATTAACATTTGGTCTGTGAAGCTCAGACTATATTTGGAGGCAAGCTAGGGAATATTTCAGAGCAGTTGTTGGTGTGATCATCTCTCATAACTGAAGAGACTGTGGTGTTACAACAGTACCTGTTACTTTACTTTTAATTTTTCCTTCTTTGCATTTGTTGTGCTACTGAGGTTCTGAATTCCATGGCTTTTCTGCAGTTGATGTGAAAAACTGTGTATGTTGTTACAGTGGCATATTTCTTGGAGTGTCTGGTACTTCTAATAGGAGACTTCCCACTCTTCAGTGGGAGTGGAGGATGTACATAAAAGCAGTGTTTTGGGACAAAGTAAGATTAATCTATTCTAGTCTTCCAGATATCAAGTAACTTCTTATTATCTTTTTCTTTCTTTCTCCCATTGAAAATAAGTGTCATTCCCTCCAGATAAGGTAGTTACAACCTCATGTTTTCTGCGGGTACATATGCACAATACAAAGACTCATTGCACGGTACAATGTGTTTAAAATAGAAATTTAAATAAGTAGTTTTATTCCGTACAAGGGTAAGTTTTTATTTTGTGGCCCTCAGGCAGGCAGGCTCACTGCTCTCAGTAGACAGTACTCAAAGCCCCAAAAAGTGTCCAGGGTCAGATCTTTGGCTGCTGTAAATAAAGCATTGCTCCACTGATTCCCAAACCAAGGATTTTTACGTGGTGTTTAGGGGATTTGGATGCTGGTCTCCCACACATGGGAAGGCAGTGAGTGTCCAAGCCCTACAGACAGCCCTTATTATCACATTGTGTTGTTGAAGTGGAAGGTATGTCTACCTGGCATACACATCCCTTCTCTTCCCTCCCTCTCTGTTATGGATGAGAATAAAGGATCATTTCAACTTCACATATGTTTGTAACTTCTAAGTCCACTGGAAATATTACAGAAAACATTGCCAAAATCTACTGCTTTACTAGTCCCAGACTCAGCTTTGAAAAACACGCCTAAGTTCAATCAAATTCTTACAAAGCACATTGTTAAAACCCCTCTCTTCTTTACTACTTTGGATTAAAGCTGCCTCTGCTTCACCCAGAGTTTTGCAGAAAACCAGAAACACGTTGAATTGAATGCTCTGTGTGGACTATTTGCAGCATTATCCCTGTGGTCTTACCTGCAAGGACATTTCAGAAATGTAAATCACAGACATCTATTGGCCAGGTCCTCAGCTGGGCTGAACTAGCACGTTTCCATTGACTTTAATGTCCTTTCATGCCAGCTGGGAATATGGTCCATTCATTTCACTGCTGTTACGTCAAGGACAGATTTGGCCCAGTACACAGTGGCAGCACAAACCAGAGCACAAGGCTGACACTTGGGTAGAACCAAACAGTCACAGTCTATCAAAGCATATACCTCTTCCCATTTACTGTTTTCCCCTTACCTGTGGAATCAGGAAGATTCATTCAGAAAGTGACTTCACCCAGAAGTGAGGCTGGAACTGTCATTACTACCCTCAGTCTGAGATTGATGACAATAATGGACAGGTTCTGATTTCAAATGGTGCAAAATCACCTCAGTAAGGATTTTCAGTTAAATAAATCAGAGTGGAATTTGGCCCTGTGTGCACAGGGGCTTTTCATGTGCATCCAGTGTCTGTGCACTTTTCTTAGCAAGGGCAGGTGAACAAGAGGGTGCATCCCTCCAGTATCGTGTGAAATATGCGTGCAGGACTCTGGGGACCTGAATTGCCCAGTCCTTGTGGTCGAGAAGAATGTTAAATCATCAAAAAGAATAGTAATTTTATAATTCTGAAAACAAAAATAATGGTGTTTTTAAAAGCAAGGATGCCTGAAGTCTTCCTGTATCTCCTAGCAGCTATTATCTTGAAGGATATTTTATACCTTAGTTGTACGTTTCATATAATTTAAAATTTGCTTCTTAAATTTCTGAACTCAAGGAGGGGGTGAATCTTCTGGCTTTCAGGATTCACATTCAGAGGATGTTTGTTCTTTTGCTGCATGTACTGTTTGTCCAGAACTAACCAGTTATTTCTCCAATATGGGTTTTATTGTGCCTTACAACAAATATTAAATTTAAGCGGAATGTACGCGTTAGAGGAGGGAATAATCAAGAAGATTTTACTGCACTGTTAGGTGATGCTGCCCCAGAGTGTATCATCAAACATATCTGTGCTTAATTACCCAACCAAAGAGATCTAAAGTATGTATGTTTGTTGTACTGTAATAGGGGTTTGTGCCTGGACAATTAAGTGTTTTATTTGTATTCTGAGATGATGTGAACTTATTTTTCTAAACACTATACTGAATAAACTTTATATTTATACACATCTTGTGTAAATAATTCTGCTTGGATGTCATGTGAGGGCTTTGAATCTTGAGTTAGAAAAGCAATCAGAAGTAGCAGCTTGGCTTCTAATGACTCATCATGAAAGGTGATGGCAACTAGGAATGCCTGTGCTTTCCAGGGATTTGATCTAAACCCTATTTTACCAAGAATGGGACTTTCTGTTGACTTGAGGGGGTTTTGTCAGAACTCTAAAATACTAAATTAAAAAACATAACTGTCATACCTCATACTGAACCTATTTGTGTCTCAAACTGAATTTATACCATAATTAGATACTATTAAAATCTATTTCCACCTGCTAGTTAGGACTAGTCAGTATTGACTTGTGGTTCCCATGACACTGGCATGCTTTCTATGTCAGGGGCTTTTTTGGGGTAGGTGTACTCCTATTTGCTAAATTCCTGTTTGTTGAGATTTTTTCTCTAAAATGTTTCACATAGTGTCAGACTTGGTTTTGGCAGCCTTTTGAGAACAGCTTGAAATGTTATGTTCCCCCGATATTAAAGCATTTAAACACATTACCATATTACTTCAGATCTGTGTTCCAAGCACCAGGATTGCCTGGTTACGATTTTGATGCCAAAACGAATGACAGTAAATCCAAACGGGCTAATCTGTGCAGGTGAAATAGTTTCCCTCACTGAAGTTATATATATATTTTAGAGATAATTAACAGCCTGCACACGCCAGCAGGAAAACATCCATCCCCTTAAATTCTGTGTAGGCCATAGCAAGCAAGGTGAGGTCTGAGAGATCTTNTTAATAGCTACAGTTAAAACCATGAAATTCATGATTTTCTTACTCACTAAGACATTACCTTGGTGTTTTTCACCATTCCTTCACCTTTCCCATTCATGGCAGCCCTGTCCCCCTCGCAGCTTCAGTGGTAAAGCACAGGGAGGACAAAGTCACCTCCCAGCCCGGGGAGCATCGCCCTTCTCTGCCTGAGGCTGATCCCACTCTGCAGCTGCCAAAGTAAATCCAATTACCCGGGAGCAGCCCTAAGGTAGAGCCAGTTGCCTCCTTGCCCAATTCCTGTTTCCTTCCCAGAAGCAGCGCTCCTGGCTCAGTCCCGTTCTCGGTGCTTTCCCTGTGCCGTGCCTGGGTTCTGCCTGAGCATTGGCTCTGGGATGGTGTTTTCCTGCCCTGCAGATACCGAATTCCAAACTGATTCCCGAGCAGCAGCTCTGTCCCAGCTTCGCTTGCAGCAAAAATCTTACCTGCATTCAGGTAAAGTTGTCTGTGTCCAGGCTTAGCAGAGGATGTTCCCTTGAAGTTAAGGACATCAAGAACTAGAGGTGTACCGGGGCAAGTTCCCAATTACTCATCTGATCCCTGCAGGGGAGGCGTTATGGGATGGTTCGGTAAAACCTAAAAACCATCCTTCAACCTGGCTGGGAGCAGCTTCTCTCGTTTGTGCCTCAAGATGCAGACAGGGAAAGGAGCTCCAGGACCACCTCTGCTGGGCTGGCTCCAGCCAATCCCCCGGGAAGGGATTTCTGTTTGCAGCCCCCACGTTGTGGATGAAGTGCAGGGCTTTGAGAGCAAGCGAGAAGCGGAAGGTCTCAGCAGCGTATGCAAATGCCCAAATTCTCCCCGAGCAGCCACCCATGCGGTATGCAGGATGAATCATGTCCTAACGGGGCGCATTCCTGCTACTCTGGAGGGCTTCGCAGATGTGTTCCAGGTCACCCTGGGCGAGAAAACCACACACAGCCACGGTTCCTTCTTCCTTGGCAGCCTGTGCACAGATGGAGAAAGGGGGGACGGGGACCCTTCTGGCTCCCTGAGAGCCCCTGCTTTTCACACAGGGCCTGGGGATGCTGGAGGGAGGAAGGGGGGCTGCCAAGGCAGTAGCTGGGATGGAGCTGATAGCAGGAAGGCTCGGGGAGATGAGTGGTTTCTCTTGATCTAGCAGGGAGACAAGCTGGGGAGGGAGACAGTGCTGGAAGACAGCATTTATTATCCTCTATATTTGTCTTGATTTTTCCCTGGTGCCAGATCAGAAGGGGATTTTGCTGCTCCAAGAGGCAGAGGTCGGGTCAGTAAAACAAGATTTTAATATGGATACTCACAGCTTGGAAAGCAGAGGTCTCCTTCCAGGCTGCATCCCCCGTTGTGGTGATCCCTGGCTGCAGAAACCTCTGGGCTGGAATCTTAGGCCGGTATATGGATATAGATCACATTTTTAATATAAAAATACATTTTAGAAGGAAAATGATTCCCAGAAATAGGAATTCATCTGCCAAGCAATGTGCACATAACCGATTTCACACTTAGAGGTGCCAGAAAGTTCAGGAATGAGACCAACAATAAAAAACCAACACACGTGTGAAAAACCTACAGCATTAAAGCCAGATTCCATAAAAATAGCACCTAGTTTATATGCTACAGAAGCTGGCACTCGCCTGCAAAAGCTGAAGGAAAGAGATAAAATGTTCAGAAGTTGCACGCAGTCCAGAGGAACGGAGCAGCCCTGGAGCAGCGCTGATGGTTACTCAATAACTCATGTACAATATTCTCCTGTGTAAGTGCTTTAATTCTTCATCCTGCTACTTCTCAGGCAGAAAGACGCGATTTGGAATACTCGAGGCTGATCAATAAAGCTTTGTTGTGGCAGCCAAAGTGCTTTGTGATAGACCTTACGCTCTGAAAAGACTCCCAGAATGTTACACCGCATCATTTTCTCTCTCGGTCTGCGCGCTGACGGGCAGCGAATTCGGTGTTCGTGGTATCCCTTACCCTGCCTGCAGCTGTAAAGTGCAGCCCCTTCCCTGAGGCGCTTACAGCGCACAGAAATAAAAGCAGGCTGGGAGGAGAGAGGAGGAGGGAGGAGGGAGGGAGGTGATGTGCCGGGGGCCATGCAGGCGGTGGGTGGCACAGGCAGGTTGCAAAGCCAGGTCTCTGACTCCCCCTGTTGCTTTGCCCACTGGCTCACCTCCTCGGGAGCCCAATCCTGCTTGGATGCAACATCCCTGGAGAGCAGCAGGAGGGCTTGCTTCTCACGCCAAAGCTGAGCTTGCTTCTTTCATTTATTTATTGTGTTTACAGTCACATTCTCATGCCGACCAATAGCCCTGTTGATAACTAGGCTGGACCTGGACCAGCATCCCTGAGCCTACAAGGACTCAGCCTCCAAAAAACTGTTCCTGCCTGGATCATCAGCTCAGGGGGATGCACATGCAGGCCCTGGAGGACTCCAAAGCCACCCACTTCCAGACCAAGGCAATGTGAGAAAGGTTTGACTCATCTCCCACCAAGTCCTAGGAGGAATGAAGAATGGTTAGTCCAGAGCCTGAGCTGTGCATGTTCTTGCACGTCCTAAGTCAGTGGTTTCTTAAAAGAATACATTGAGAACAAATGACAATTTAGATGTTACTCATGTCCTAGGGAGATGCTGGGGGTTTTGCTATTTACTGCTGCTTAATCAAACTAAGGCAGGCCAGGGGATCAGAAGGCAATTCTGAAAGGCAACACTCAATATCATCCCAAGTACATTTACAATGCACATACAAATACACAAATTCTCTGTATTAAAAAAGACCATTATCTGTTGTGTTGTATGCATGCAGGTAGAAGTGAGCACTGACCAGATTAAGACTAAAAAAAAATCTTTATTTTGAGGTCCACTATGGAGTTGTGTAAGAGAAGCAGCCTCTTCTCCCTCTTCCATATATTGCAACATATATTACAGCCCAGTCCAAAAACTCCACAGACAGGTTCACATTTCTGAACTGCTGCTGCTAAACTTGTGGTCCCCTTGCCCAGAGCCTGTGGCAGAAGAGCAGCAGAGGCAGCAGGGGCTGAGTGCCCTGTCAGTGCTGTTCTTGCAGGAGAGGCACTCAAACAGTATCAGTAAGAGAGAGCTGCAAACTCTAGGGAAGTGACACCACCTGCATGGGGAGGGATTTAGGCACATCACACCCCTGTGTGGGGAGTCACATCAGCTTCTGAGGGCTGCTATAGTATTTATCCTTCTTTTTCCTACTAATGTAGTGGTGTTCTCCCCCAGAGCTTCAAAACAATGTGGTGGTTTTAGTTCTTACATCACCCTCAGGGTTTGGTGTCCCCCAGCTTTGTCAAGAAAGCAATGAACTCCAGGCCAGAAAAGTAAGAATCACTTTTACACATCCTCCTACGAGGACAAGGATGGGTGCAAGACCACAACAAGCCCAGCCTCCAGGTAATTTTTTGCTTGTGACCTCCCTAGGAGCCACCAGATAAATTCCAAGGGAGGTGTTCAGGAGCTGCTCTCATTTGCCATCTTCCCCTCAGCCCTGCAGAACTCTTGATATGAGGTGGGACCCAGGACTTCCAAAAACAGAGGTACCTGGCAGCAGGCTGCTGATAGCAGCCTATTTCGAGGTCTGGCTTTATCAGGGAAGGCCTGGAAGTGCTCCCAGGAGCACAGGGCATGCTGCACATTCCAGGCACAGTTGCCTTGCACTGAGCAGCAGTGCTGCAGCGTGCCTGGTCCCAGGACAGATCACAGAGCACCAGCCAGCCCTCCATGGCTCCAGGACAGTTCACTGGCCCAGCACAGAGGTGCCAGGAGGACATTTGGCACCTCCTGCTACACTCAGCAGGTCTCAGTAAAACCCTTCTGGCCTCAGTTGCTTGTAGCTATTGTGGGTGTTTTTCTTGTGCAACTCTTCTGAGTTAACCTCAAGCCAGGAGAGTTTCATCCCCTTTTCCTTTGGAAAAGTCAGGCCCAGCAGATGAAACCAATTGACCAATGCTTGTGGTTTGTGTTTGTTCCCCAGGAATGGCAGCAAGCATTGCTCACCTGTACATGGTGAGAAGTGCTCCTGCTCCTCCCAAATTTCCAAGATCTGAATCTTTTTCACTTATGTTTTGGATCAGTTTGGGTTACAAAAGCAAATCTTATTTCAGGTGAATGAGGCTCATGACAAACAAGGAAAAGGTCATTGGCTGGTGGCCTGGAGGACAAGACCCTCAGATTAAAGTACAGGGTAGAGCCTACTTCTCCAGCACTTAACTATATTCAGTTATTAGGGTCTTTTTAGAAACCATAATAAATGAATGTGAAATAAACAGCTGTTTTGAACATACTCATAACACTGGAAAGCAGTAGGAGAGCTACACCTAAGCCCAAAACTAGACAACACTCCTGCTCAGGTTTTACCAGAGCCAAGTCCAGTGGAAAAAGTCCCTCCTGTCCTACAAGCTCTACTTCCAGCACAGGCACCACAAGATCCCTTGTGTCAGGATCCAGGTGTCCACCCTGTGAAACTTGTGCAGAATCACCAGTTTATCTGTATTAAATAAGATATTAAATCTTACTAATTACATTAATTAATTTCATTAATTTAATTAATTTCATTAATTATTAATTATTTATTGTGAATTATTAATTATTGTCAATTATTATCAATTATTAATTATTAGTCTTACCCTCTTCCAACATCCAAGATGTCCCTGCAAACACAGCCTAAAGCTGTGCAGAGTAGAAACACTTTATCAAGAGATCGTGGTGGTTTGACCTGGAGCCACAAGAACATCACCATTTCAGGATAATTTCCCATCCACCCTACAGAGACCTTGCCCAGATCACATTTCTCCAGTTCATCAGGGCATGGAACAGCACCAAAGGCTGGCAGATGCCAAGCTGTGTCACATCTGATGGCTCTTCCCTTTCCAAGCACAGGATCATGTCATCAAAGGCAACGAGGCTGGCATGACATAATTTGAGAATCCCACTTTATAGCTGGTAGAAATCGAATCCCAGCAAGTCTGTTAGTGATGATATATTCCAGGTAATGCAGGATTGAAATCTCCTGGCCTCAAGTCTCAGTCTTATACTTAAGCAATGCTCTGATTTGTCCACTTTCACAATTTATGGGCTTTGCAATATTTAATAGATGGTGAGAGAGGAGAAATAGGCAAAGGGGTTATGGCCACAACTTCCTGTTCCACTTCATTCTTAAGTTCCTCTTCTTAAAATACAGAAATAAATTTGGAGATACTGATGGTCTCCAAGCCAGAATACATATAAATTTGGGTCTATCACATCTATCTATCTACCTATCTCCATTTTATCTCAAACCTGGTGTTGCCTCATGCTCTCCAAGCCTTTGGGTCTGATAGCCCTGTGTGCAATAAGATGCTTCAGGAAAATAAACAAGGATATAAAATAGGTGCCATTTTAGAAATAAAATTAGTAAATGGTCTACAAATTCAAGAGAATATTTGTCAAAGCTGCCTCTAGGCACAAATTTCCATAAACTTAAAATTAGGCTTCTGAATTAATTTTCTAGGCTATTGCAGTATAATCAGTAAAGAGAATAGCTGATTTAAAAAAAAAAAAAAAAAAAGGCAAGAAACAAAACCTCAGTATAACTCAAGTTAGAGACACATTTCACTGACCTAAAAACAACCCCCCAAAATAGCATACAAATGCATTTCCTAAAATCAGCACTGTAAAAGCAGCTCTGTTTTTAAGGAATTCAGTAAATTCATTTGACATCCCTGTATAGCACAGGAAGGATTCCCAGAGCATCCTGCTCCTGGCAGCTCTCAAGGCTGGCAGCACAGACCATGGCAGGTTACTGGAGACCCCAGCTCCACACCACTCCTCAATTCATGTCTGCATACAAACTGCATTTTGGTGTATCCATAATCATCACAAAGCAAATGGCTCCCAGTTGTAACAAATGGTTTTCAGCTCAGTTATCACCCATAGTAAGGACCAGGGGAACTTTCAAGGGCTGTGGGAAAGGAGGCAGAAAAGGGAGAGAAACCTTCCTGATGTGCCTTGATGAGCTGCCACCCTCAGCCCTGGCCCAGGAAATATCTGAGGTGTTTGTTCTCCCAGACAAACCAAATCAATTTGGGGATTTGTATTTGTCGTAAACTAACAAGGTGTTGCAAAAAGAAAAATCACTGGGCTGCTCAGCCCACTGTGCTTCTTAAAACTTTGGCCTAAAACAGAAATTTGAAAGGCTAATGGTGGTCCTCCTTCAGTCCTGACTGTAATGTGTGTTAAAATGTTCCAAATATTTGTATTTTTTGCATAATAACAGGAAGCACAGAGAGAAAGATGAGCTATACTTTATTTTTCAAGCCCTACACAGAGGCAGCTTGAACTGTAACTGTCCCAAGATTAGTTGATGTTAACCACTGGGAACCAAAACTCCAGTCCCCAAATATCTGTATTTCCATCTCCCCATCAGTACAACAACAGTAACAGCAATTCCCTCCTCCATGGCAAGAGGTACAGCCAGGTTGGGGTTCACCCATCTGTAATGGCACAGTCAAAATACTGAGGCCACACCCTACTGATCAAACATATTTATTTGCTAATATAAAATATATATTTAAATGTATAATATAATCAAATATATTATATAATCTGTTTTAATATGTAATGTATATTTATACAATCTAAATGTATTATTTTATATTATATGTACACATAATGGATTTTTGGATGCTATGAAACTTTCAGCTTACAGAGATGACTGCTCAGAATTCCCTGGGTGCTCAATCTCTCCCTAAACTGTGCCAGTGCTTCCCACCTCCCTGTCCCTGCCCACCTCCTGCACACTGGTGCCAGCACCAATAGAACTCTGCCCTTCCCTTTGGGGAGCTCTTTTCCTCCCCACTTCAGTAACATTGGACCAATTCTGTTCCTCTTCAGTCCATGTACAGAGAAGGGAAAGTTATTTTTCAGAGAAACAGAACAGTTTGAGTTGGAAGGGACATTAAAACTCATCTCATCCCAAAGGTGGGGACAATTTCCACCAGACCAGGTTGCTCCAAGCCCCATCCAACCTGGCCTGGAACACTGCCCCAAATGAGGCAGCCACAGCTTCTCATTTTAGTTGAGTCAGGAGGACAGCCCTCCACCAGTGGTGATGCAGCCAAGGCTGGACACTGCTTTACCTCCTGGCAATGCATTTTAAGAGCCATTCCTTAAACAAACGGCTCCATTCATTGTTTGTATCCCAAATTCACCAGCACAGCTCTGCATCCTATAACACTGTCCCCCCTCCTGGGCTCCCAGTGGGTGTCACTGACCCACACAACTTTTCTGAGCAGCCACTTCTACCAGCAAATAGATCACACTCACAAATCACTGCCTGGAAAGTCTGTGTGGTATGTGGTTTAATTTTCTTTTCCATAATATGAAATCCAATCTGAAATGCACAGATTAGTTTACTAATCTGTGTAAATCCTATTAATAGCACTTACGCTGCTGTGCTCCCGTTCACATTCTAACAAATCTGCTTGGACTGCCTTGGTTTCCCCTCATCTCCTGCAAGATTTCACACCTGGCTGCTGTCACGTCTTCACAAAATAGCTGGCCACAAATGGAAACTTGTGCTTTGCAATCATCCCTCATATTTTAATTTGTGTCCCACGGCCCATCATGTTCTGGATCAAAGCATTAGTGCTGTAAATCACCATGGTGCCATCGAAGCTAAGGGGATTACACAAAGGATCACACAGCTCCAGTGGGGAAGGGCAGAGCTTGTACCCTCCTCTCCTCCAGCATCTCTGGCTTCTGTGCCTGCTCCAGCTGCATCCTGCCCCTCACAGCTCCATTGGCACCCCAGTGACTCCATCCTGCCCTGGGCACCTGGCTCAAAACTGGCCCAAACACCAGCAAAGGACCTGCTTGCAGGGAGGAGGTGATGGACCATCTCAGGAGCTGTGTCCACAGCAGCCCTGCACACATCCCCTCATCACCCATGGGTTTAGGATGTCACACTTGTCACCTGGGTTTGTGCCTGCCAGGTGGAGCAGCCTCCCTGGAGCTGGGTGGGCTCCAAACCCTGAGCTCAGTGTGGCTCTCAAAGAGAACACACCTTCTGTTCTGCTGCAGAATAAACCATTCTCTGTTTGAAACAACAATAATTACTTTTCCTGTAGTGGACTCCAGTGGCTCTCTGTGTCACAGTCACAGTGAGAGGGGTCAGAACCAGGAGAGGAGGAGAGCAGGGCTTGCACACCTCGCTCCAACTTCCTAATCAAGCTGTCTATTAATTAGCCAACCCACCTCCATGCTGCTGTCCCTTGCTCTTCATTTCACCACTGTCCTGAAGTCCTTGTAAGGAGCACCCTCCACAGCCTCAGCCCATCCTACAGCACTCCAGCTCCATGCAAAGCCAAGGTGTTTCCTTGAGCTGAGGACTCATTGCCCTAGGGCCAGGCTGGAATTTGCCAAAAACAGCCCTTGGGAAAGGGCTCTGAGCTGCTGCCATTTCTGACTTGTGCCCTTGCACTCTTCCAGCACCTGCTAACACATTCCACTCCATGTGCTGGGCAGGAGAGGGTGGATGCAGGATAGGAAGATGCCCTGCCAGGAAAGAAGCTCCCCAGAACTTAGCAGATGGAAGGTTTTAGTGGAGAATAACATGGAAACTCTCAGGTGATGAAGGGAAAAAGATCTATTCTAGGTTGTCAAAAGGAAAAGACTTGAGTTAAAACTGCTTTTACACAAGTTCACAGTAGGACAAACCTACTCCTGGTCTGCCAAGGGATCCCTGCTCCTCATATGAGTCTGTTGGCTGCATGATCCCCACCATCCTGCTCTCCTCCATTCCCAGGGCCAAGCTCTGAAGTGCTTTCACTAACCTCAAAAAGGCCAGACCCACAGTGCCAAGACAATTTTAGCACAACCCTGGATACATTTCCAATGGTTTTTCTACCAGAATGTGAAACAAATTATTAGCATCCAAGATTTGTGGCTCTTCTCTTTCCTTCCCTACAGCTGGACTGCCTCTACCACTCATCCAAAAGCATATGGATTTTCTCTCATCACTGTAGAAACTTTTCAAGGTCAATAATGCTTCACTCTCTCCTAGTTTCCCCTAAAATGGTTTTAAAGTTTTCATTACCTGAATAATTGACTTGAGTGTTAGCTCAGGAATTTTTTGGAATACCTTAGTTTTGTAGAAGAAATGTTTTAAAAGCATTACCCACGCTCCAGAAATTTTCCCCAAATTCTCTTTTACAAGGGGGTCTTACTTGTTACCTGTGTTAAAGCTTGCCTGTAAAACAGCTGTTTCTTTACAGACCTTTAATCTCTTGGTAAAGTTGCCAGTTGTGAGATATTAAAATGCCACATAAGGAAAAAAAATAAAATAAAAAAGGAGGAATTTTTAGAGTGGAGAGACAACCAGCCAAATACAATATGTGGCCAGACAGAATCAGAAGCTCTGGCTGCAGAACAAACCCAAGAGGCATCAGAAAAACCTCCCCAGCCACGGTGGTAACTGTTCACCAGCAAAATGAATGTACAAAACAAGATGGGGGGAAGATTCCCCCCTTCCTCCTCTGCCTTACCCCCAAAAGAAGATGTGACACGGCTGATACCTCCCGTGCATGCAAATGTTCCACTTGGGAAGGACAAACAGGCACTCGCTGGACAGGAATTCTGCCTCTGGTGTCCTGCCTGCCCCACCCTCTGCAGGGAGACCTTAGGAAAAGTGGTGTTTAAAATACTAAAGGGTGAGATAAGAGAAAGGCAACAGCCCATCTCAGCCCTTTGTACTCCCACAGGGCACCTCTGTAAAATGAGGGTGATTTCTATCACCCTTGCTGCAGAGCATCATGTGCTGGAGACCTTGTCCCAACATCAGTGTGTGCTCACAGCCAGCCTGTGCTCATTTTCCCCCCTGAAACAGCTCTTTCCTCTTGGATGTGGCTCTAGGGGACAGTCACCGTCCTTCTCTCACCCTGCCTTTACTGCCTGACCAAGCTCTGCCAGAGGCTGACCTGCCAAGAGTTCCCTGTCCTGATGTAAAGTCCTGTGCCACACCCATCATCAGCTGGGACAGGCACACCCTGCAAGAGCCCCTCTGTTTTTCTGTGCCCAAGGAGCTCTTAATTCACTTTCTCCTCCCTGCTGCTCACAGTCCTTGAATGAACATGCAGGGGAGCTCAGCTCTGCCAGGAAGGTACGGCCAAAATGTGAACTTAACGCACAGCTGCTCTTCAAACCCTGCCCAAGGACTCATGAGCTCTGGTTGCTCATTCTCAGGCACTGTCAGGGCTTTGTGCCCCTGCCTGTCCCCAGGACAAAAGTTTCTGCCTCTCTGTGTTCTTGGCAGAAGTAGTGATGTGCTCCCTTCATGTTCATTGCAGAGTTCAACCTGCTGCACCAAGGCACTCTGCAGGAGCAGGTGACTCCAGCCAGGACATCAGATGACAAATGTGGCTACAAAGGGTTCTGCTATGGGGGGGACAAAGATCTTTTGGAAGGATAAGGTGGATAAGCAAGAGAAGTCACCTCTGAAACTTCATGAAGGCTAAAATCCTAGATCAGCCTTTGCAGCCAGCTTTTGAGTTCAGAAATTCAGAGTTCAATTTCTGCTAAGAAATTGTAGTGTTTGATTTATGCAACTTGCTGCTTCCACACACCAGGATGTCAAGGGAATACTGGCATTGCCTGGTGTAATTGTGCTCTGAGGGCAGCAAGAGAAGAATTGCTGTGCAGTTTCCTCCACATCAGCCCTGCAAAACACTTTTTCACCTCCCTGGAATGTAAGTTTTCTATCACTCCCCTCTATCTCCAATGCTGAGTTGCACAGGACCCCATCTTTAGGGAAGCATCACAGTGATAAAACCCCCTTTTAAATGAATTTGAATGGAAGTATTTATAATTAATATTGGAAAATGAGTAAAGGATCCTGGCCCTTGGTGTCTCCCAGTCCTGATGCACAAACACAAATGAGCTGCCAACACACTCCTTAAAACTGTATCCTGCAACTCAGTGATCCCATTGAGGTCTGCATGCTTGGGAAGGAATTATAGGGATGCCAGCAGCAGCCATGACCACGTTGTCTTGAAAGCTGAGGAATGCTTTGGAAACTGGTTGTGTACAAAAATAATCGTAAACCCCCTCAAATTTTTCATGCTATCCTCATACTCAGCCTAACAACCTCTCCAAGCACCCATCTATTAGAACAGATGATAAAGAGAAGTTTCTACTACCACAACCTTACCTCAAGAGGTGCAACCCCATTTGCATTCACAGATGTGCTTTGGGACTTAAGTGGAATTGCTGGAAATCTCCCAGAATTGAAGGAACTTCACTTGAACATGAGAAAAAGGGGAGGGGAGAAAAACACAGTAGATTAGACACTGTCATCTCATCTACTCAGGGCACAAAGGACATTGAAATAGAGCTGAAACTCGAATTTGATGAAGCCATGAGAGAGCAAAGCTGGGTGTAAATAACCTACAAGATTCACAGGCACAAATTATCACAGAGGCCAGGAGCCTGTCCCTGAAAGTGTGGAAATGTATACATTTATACACACACCTGAGCAGATATAAATATATGTGTATAGCTGTGTTCTCTCAGGGCTGAAAAGGACTTGACAGCACCATTTTGTCTTTCCCCCAGCTCCAAGACAAGATCAAATAGACGTCGGTATTTTCTGACAGATGTTTGTCTAGACCTGTTTCTAAACAGAGAATCTCCCACCTCCCCAGGCAATTTATTCCAACACTTCCTTTTCTTCTTCAGCTTCATACACACAGGCACAGGTACCTTTATCTCAGAAGGTGAGCAGAGCAGCCTCTGATGGCTTGCACATCAAAAGGCTTTGTGGAGTCATTTCTCATGGCAAGACCTTTCTTGTGAATGACGTGTTAGCCCAAAAGATCCCATCGTGACCTGAGGTGACAGGCTGGGCTGGGGGGACAGCAGATGGGGCAAGGGGGGAAAATGGGAAAGGAGGGGGAAACTCAGTCTTTTCCTTATTAACCTGTCAGATTTGTCTGCTGATAAGAGAGACCAACTTTGCACACTCCATTTTTAGACTGGGATGTTGTTTCTCTCTTTTTTGATAAAATAAATATGCTTTTTGGCTGCTTCAGCAGCCGCCTCCAAGGAGATGCTGTCCTGTCAAACTTCAGTGAGGCAAAGGAAGGGATGAGGAATGAGGCTGTGCAGCTGGAATATGTGAATGGCAGGATGGAGAGTAGCACTTTTCCAGCCAGGCTGGATATCTATTACCTCCACTTTTGGACTGACAATGCACCAAATGTTTCATTGCCTGGGGCCTTACAAAGCTGACCAGCTTTTATAGCCGAAAGCACTAATGTAGAAAGGCAATTGGGAATTAATTATTTAATGTGGTTGTCATTGGTAGAAAGCTTCCACCCCTCCTGCATCTCAGCTACCATTATACATATGTTGCTTTTCTTCAGACTACAGCATTAGACAGCAGAGGAAAATGATGGCTAAGTCCTGTTCCCACTTGCAATGAACTACATTTAAAGCAGCAGATTTGCATTCAATAACCAAGGGCACAGTTTAGTCCAATGCTAGGAAAACATCGTTTATGACAAAAGCCATAAACAGACTGCAACATCTCCATTTCTGAAAATAAGCCTTCTCATACCTCTGCTCCCAAACTCCCTCTTTGAAAGACAGAATATTCCTGCTTGAAAATTAAAATCCATGCAAGTAGCCCTATTTGTAGGAAATCAGATCGAGCTCCCTTTAATTTGGCTCTTTAGATGCCTCACTGGAGCAGACAGGAAGGTGTATCCTGAATCCACTGCATGTTGGTTCAGCTCCAGCTTCTCCCGGATTCTCAAGATAAGCATCTATTTCATTTAGAGCCTTTTTAGTTATGACCTGTGAAGAAGCAAATGTCCTTTTGAAGATCTCCCTGCAACAGCTGCATGCCAGAGACTCCCGGCCAAGTTACTTGAAGAGTTTAAGGATCATGCCCCATGTATTAAAAAAAATAAAGTGCAAAATAATATTCTGCAGCAAGGCTGAGAAGGGGCATGAACTTACCTGTCAGCTGTGATACGTGGGAAACTGGTAACTTCTTCCCTGCAGTCCCCACCTCCAGAATCATTCCAGATGAAGCTCCAACAGGATCCTGTAATTCAAAGTAGTGAATTACACCAGGAATTAATTTATTGCAATGTGTCATATTTTTCCAAATACAAAATATATTTGGTTTGCTTTTTTTTTTTTTTTTTTTTTTTTTTTTTTTTTTTGCCCTTCAGGTAGAAGATATACAGCTGTACAGATGTGCTTTTCTAAGATCCAGTGGCATGAAACCTGAAATGCCCCAGCAAGATTCAGGAGCGAGTTTTAATCACCATGGAGGCACGACACTTTTGAAGGTCTATGAAATTATACACCCAGGTCTGAGAAGAGTAAACTTATCCGTCTGGGCAGATCTGCTGATAAACAGAGACAACACATTTTCCCCTGGAAAGCTGCATTATATGCTGTTTGAAAAAAATAATCAGTTGTTAGAGACAGGTTTGTGCTGGGAGGAGAAAGGAGGAAAAAAACAGCCCTGGGAGAGGCTTTCTGTCAGGGAAAAGGAAAGGCAGTGTGAAAGGATTCCCTGCAAATTCAGGAGATGGAAGAGAAGACGGGCTGAGCATCTCTCAGGGCCAGACAGAGCAAGGCTGGCGACGACAGAGGCATATGGAGACCCACCCAGGGCGCAGACAGACCGGAGGACCCCCAGACCTCGGCTTACGCAAGGTGACCTTTCCCCTCTCTAAAATTTCAAAGCTGGCGTTGCCGGCGCTGAGCAGACTGTGTGCCATATGTAACATGACCTCAGCTCTGCTCTGCCAAGCCACTGATGGCATCACTAATGAGAGGTGAAAGGTCCCCTCCTTGCAGCCAGCTTGGAAACCCACCGGGATGGAGGGTGCGGGATGGGCCCCCCACTGCCCCATATTCCCACTCGTGGGTGCCCACGGACCCACCATGGGGACACACACCCATCCAAAAGGGGGATGCTGCCTCTTCCCTTGGCCCAGCTGAAACCGGCACAGTCCCCCAGCAATGGAAATATTTGTTCAGTACCCGAATGCAAAGCACACAGGCAAACGGAACCTGGGATGTAAATCCTGTCCCCAATCCAGCTGCCACCCTCGCAGCCCCCGGGCAGCAGCTTCCTCCCAGTGCAGGTCATGCCTTGGCCAGGTGGGGAGGAGGATTTGTGCTGGGGGATGGCACAGAGGGAGGAGAACCCTCAAAGTGCCTGCCTCGATCTGGGGAGGACCCAAAATTTAATTTAAATTTTTTTTCCAAGCATTTTGCACGAAAATCATTACAATAATGTATTGCAGGGGAAAAAAAAAAAATCACCCTTGCTGCCTTTTTTGTTGTTGTTGTTCATTTTTTTTAAAGGGAGGTTTGGGAGTTTTTTAGCAGTTATCCCGGTGTCCAGCGCCCCCGTCCTAGTCCTCACCTAAGGCAGGGATGGAGGGGACCCACCCGCATGCCCCGACCTCCCTGCCCCAGCCCTGTGTGGGGACGGGCCGTGTGAGTGCGGGTGGGGGTGCGGAACCCGGGTGGGTGCGGGCACCCAGGAGCGCTCACGGGAGCGTTCAGGTGTCTCGGTGTGAGCACGGGCGGGGCTCGGCCCGCAGCTGAGGGGTGTGGGGTCTGTGCCCCTTGAGGATTGTGCGTTCGGGGGAGGGGGAGTGTGGCACACAGGGGTGCGGGGTGCCCACGGGTGGATTTTGGGGTGTGGGCACACGGAGGGGCACAGGTGGGGGTGTGTGCACGTCGGTGGGANGGGTGGGGGGGGCGGGGCGTGTGGGGTGACACGGGGGGGGGGGTCACAGCGGGTGCGGGCGGGGGCTGCCGTGCCCCGCACCCCCAGCTCAGCCCCGCTATCCCGGGGGGATCGGCCGGGCTGGAGCCGCCTCCCCGAGCGCACGGCGCGGAGAAGGCGCCCGTGGTTTGTTTCGGTTCTGCGAGTGACTCATTCCTGGCAGATGTGGCACCGCTGAGGTGCAGCGGGGACCCACCCACGGCCTCGGTACAAATACCCCACCCGCGACCGTGCTGCTGCCTCCCCACGCAGGGCTAGACCCCCGCGGGGAAGGGGCTGGATTTACCCCTGCTGCTCTCCTGCCGGCGATTCATTTTTACATCTCATCCGGCGCTGAGAGATTCAATTATTCGTTTCAAATATTATTCTTGCCCTCGCCCTCAGCACAGCCTCATCTCGCAGGGGCGCAGATGAAGCTGCCCACGCTTGTTGGGTCTCTCTGGGATATATCCCGCTGCTGGCCGAGGAATGGCTGCAGAAGAGCTGCTGGGGCGTGTTTTTCTCCCACGGAGGAGCCGCATCCCGAGGGAACATCCTGGCGGCCGCGGGGAAGCAGCGCTCGAACCCACGGCAGCCCCGCGCCTGGTTTGGCCGCAGCCAAATTCCTGCCGCAGTATCTTATTAAAAAAAATATAATTTAAAAATCAAGAAAGAGGCACAAGTTGCCGCTAACATCGCCTCGTGTTACGGCAAACGCTATTACACTGGGGGAAAGGCAGAAAAACAACAACAATTCGCGAAAAAGCGAACGCGGCGCTAATACCGCGCATCCCTGCGCGCCCGCGGGGGGATCCCAGCACCCCTTCCCCTCCTCGGCGTGGGGATCCCACCCCATGGCGGGGCTGCAGCCCCCCCCGGCCGCACTGAGGGGCTTTGGGGAGGTGTGAGCAGCTGGTGGAGGGGCGGGGGTCTCCCCTTTGCATGGGGGGACTGCAGCTGATGGGGGGAGCAGCGCAGCCCGGGCACCCCCGGGCCGTGCCCGGGACACGAACGCGCGGGAGAGAGGCAGCAGAGCCCGTGCCGGCTGGAAGGCGAGCCCGCAGGCTTCCGTGCAGAAAAGGAGTTAACCCCCGCCGTTGTCCTTTGATTTAGGAAATGGCTCATCCAATTCAGTTCCAGATTATTCAGGGGCAGGCTGCCTCGCTCGCTCCCTCTCTCCCCACACCAGCCCAAACATCTTGAAGTAATCAGCAGCTGAGAACGGAGACGTCCCCCTGGCATCTCAGGTTAAAGAAGGAGGTCCAGGAAAATGTGGTAGAGCCATTACAAGAAACCTGAGATGCATTCATCAGAGACTCCAATTGCCATCGCATTAGGATTGATTAGAGACCAGCAGTACCGTAATGACCCGGAAAGCGGGGCATACGGGGATTATTAATATCAGACTTCTCAAAGGGAAAAAAAAAAAAAAAAAAAAAAAAAAAAAAAAAAAAAAAAAAAAAAAAGCCGGAGGAAAATAGGGAAGAAGCAGGAGGGAAAATTTAAAAAACAAAAGCACATCGTGGGGCTGCTGCTCAGATGCAGACTTACCTGAGAGCACAGGCACCGGCGAGCCTCACGGAGGAGAATTTGTCTAACTTCTGGAAGGAAAAAAAAAAAGCAAACAAACATGGAAAAAAATCATCTCTGGATCCACTGAAATCGCCTGCTCCCATGCACGGCTCGCAGAGACTCCCAGCGCTGCGGCCACGGGGCCGGGCCGGCCACGGTTCAGGAGTCCCAGCCAGGGGTTGCCCCACCCGGGCCAAAAGACGCCGGTGCCCGGGTTGGCGACAGCAAGGACAAGTTAAAGAGCCACCAAAGAGGAGCAAGGAGACCTCGGTGGCTCGTCTCCTTCTCAGTTCCCTGCGCCAAAACAAATCAGCCCCTCCTGGTCTCGGTTTAAATGTAGCTCACTGGATAATTAACTCCATCTTTCCAGCCCTGCTTTAACTGTTTATTTAGTGTCACCCCGTATTACCATCACTAGCACTTTCCTCTGAACAGGAGGAGCTGGAGGGTTTCACCTCCCAAAAGGAAATTCTTCGTAGCTTAAAAGAATCAGCATCCAGGAGGTACATTAGCGATGAGGAAAGGGGGGGACGGGATCTGGGGGTCCCATGGCAAAAGCAGGAGGAAATAAGAGTGGAGGTGGGGGGACAGGGACAGAAAGACGTATCGGCCCTCGGAGGAAAAAAAAAAAAAAATAAATCAACGCGTGATCACCTCTAATCCTTTGAAAAATGTCCCGGTAAGTGCGCGAAGAAAGAGCCCTTTGTGCCCTGGGGATCGACCACATCGGGAAGGCCTTATCCTCATCCTTATCCTGCCCCAGCATCCCGGCCCGGCCCTCCTCCGGCAGCCCCGGCCCGGCCTGACCCCGCTGGGTGCGGGGGGACCCCTCTCCGGGCACCCCCGGGGCGCGGGNTTGTTGGGGAATAAGCCGGGAAGCTGGCTGTCTCCCTGCGCCTCGCGTTCGGCAGGGAAGGCGGCGCGGATCCGGTATCACGTTGCAGATCCTCACTCGAGATAACGAAATGCGATCTATTTTTCAGAACAGCAAGTGGATGGGAAAGGAGCCTCTACAACACAAACCTCATTGACTTAATGGGTCGGTTTTGGATTTCGCCTTCGAAATGTTCGGCGAGCGGCAGCGTTGTGTTTCTGCCCCGCCGGCTCCCAGCCTCCAGCCCCGGTTCTCATCCCGACGAGAAGCGGCTCCCAAAAACCCGCTGCTGCTTTTATTTTGTTGCGCTGTTTGTTTCCTCCAGACCCTCACACTTAAAGAAAAAAAAATTAAATTTTACTTTTGATTGGGGAAGAGCTTTATTTCTAAGCTCGGGATGAGATGGGCGATGTATTTGGTTTACTTTTTTTCTGCTTTGTTTTGATTTTCTGGCGAAATCGAGGAAAAACCCGCAGCGCGTTGCGTGGGCTCCATCTTCATTCCCGCCCTGCGCTGTATAAATACATCGAATAAATAAGGGAATAAATTAATTTCTCGCACAAACGGAGCCGATGGGTGCCCGGACAATGAGGGCGAGCAGCGGAGGGCCCCTCGCTCGGCCGTCACCTCTCCGCGGGCGCGGAGGGGCCAGGCCCCGGCGGCGGGGGCAGCTCCGGCCGGGCGGGGAGCGGGGTGATGCTGCCGGGGTGATGCTGCCGGGCTGCTCCTGCTCCGCCGGCAAAAGAAGGACCGAGAGGGGCCGGCGGCAGCTCCGCTCCGTTGTGTTGTTCCGTGGCTTTTTGCTTATTTGCATCCGCCTTGTTTATGTTTTTAAATTTTTTTTTTTTTTTTTTTTTGGGGCTCGCAA
>WEIU01022989.1:567859-578683 GCA_013389925.1 Aegithalos caudatus | reverse complement strand
CCCTCCGGACGGGGCCCGGCCGCCCCCTCGGGGGAGCCGGCCCAGATCCTGCCGGGCTTCCTGTGCCCACCACCCTTTGAGGGACACGGCCGGGGCCGTGGGGACCTCCGGCCCGGCCGGGACACCGCGTGGCTCCGTGGGAGCAGGGGCGGAGGGTGCAAATACCGCGCACGGACGCGCAAACCGCGTGGGGAAAGGGGACCGGAGCCGGGTCCTACTGCGTGACCCACCGGGACCTTAGGGGACAGAACGGGACGATCCGTGCCCCCCGGTCCAGGCTCGTCCTCTCCTCCCTTTCCGGGGATCTTCATCTCCCTTCCCGGGGGTCTCATCCAGCTCCACCGTGATCCGTCACAAAGCAGCGCAGCCGTTCCCGTCCCCTCGGGCAGAAAAGGGCAAGCCCCGGGGAAATGAAGGATTTTTTAGGGTCGGCAGCTGCGGACTCTACGCCTCGAGGATGGGTAAGCTCCAGCTCCGTTTTTTTTTTCCCCAAACCACGGGCTCGGTGAAGAGGAAGGATAAATATTGCCCGGGGCTCCAGCCCTGCGCGGAGGGAAAGCCAAGCAAAGACTCGCAAACCAGGAGTTATTTTCAAAGCAAACAGCTCAGAGGCGCTTCCTGCGTGTAGGCAGGGACAAGGTTGATTGTCGAAGGGTTGGGGAAGATGCCGTGGGATGCTCCCCTTGCCCAAATCCCCCTTTCCAGCACACACCTCCAGACAGGAGGCAACCTCGGCCCCCCGGCCTCAGAGCTCAAACCATCCCCGGCTCTCCATTTCCCCAAAAGGAAGAGGGACAAGGTTGGCAACAAGCGGGAGGTGGAAAGGAGGGATGGAGGGTGCTGAGGGCACCCCCCTGGAAATAACTCCCTGGCCAGCCGTCAGGTAGGAGCAGGGAGGCCCTGGAGCTGAGCCAGGCACAGGTTGCTGAGCTCTCCTCGATTAAGCTTGACCTCGCAGCAAGCTTTTCACAGCACAACCAGCCTGGGGAGGCAGCTTGAGGCTCTTTCTCACCTAGCTCTGCTTCGTATTTCCACCAGCAGGAAAGAGTTAATGCGTCTCCCCCCCCACTCCCATTCACCCCCCAGGACAGATTTCACACTGTGTCCAGGTCAGCCAAAAAAGGGGAGGAAACGGAGAACAGCAGAATGATTAATTCTACCTGCTTTTCCCATGAGTGATCACCTGCTTTCGGGGTCATGAATAGCAGGTAGCTCTCTCCGTCTCCAGCTCTGAGAGGCTCATTTGTTTGGTGACAGCTGAGTGACAAGACCTGAAATCTGAGCCCTCAACTTTGCCTGATGTGTGGATAAAACCCTGGATGTTCCCTCAAACATTTCAGGAAATGAAAGTTGTAACGCGATCCCTTGTGCGCCCACATCTCCCCCAGCAACACACAAAAGCTCAAAGGAACCTTCTCGGATTAAATTCAGCCTGGAGAGGATGGAAGGAAAATGGAGAGCAGGCTGAGAAAGCTGGAACTGGCAGGCTTTTCTTCAGCACTTATTGGAAATGTCTGTCCAGAGCAGGGATTTAGAAAGGTCACCTCTACCGTAAGCGCTTCTTCCTCCCTTGGAGTCAGACGGGCAGCCCGCTGCTCCCTAGCCCATCTCCACCTTTGGGACAGCCTGGAGAGGGCTGTGGGGTGCACTTAGATTCCCCAAGCAGGAAATTCAGTGTATAAAACACCCAAGGAGAAAGCCAGCCCCCTGCTCCCTCCTGGTTTAATTTCCTGGGTCACGCTGGGCAGTGCTGTCCTGTCCACAAACCACACCTCTGCTCTGCCCCTGTCCTGCTGCAGCTCCTACCCCTTGGGGGGCAGGCATTGTGCCACTCTCTGCCCCACAATCCTGGTCCATGTGCTGGCAAATCCTTCACAGAGCCTGCTGGTGAGGCATGGATGCTCCCTCAGCCCATGGATTTAAGTCCAACATTTCCAGGCCTGGCTCTCTAAAGCTTGCATGTCCCCAGCTGCAATTCCAGGAGCCCAGAGCCAAGACATGGCACATTTGTGCTCTGTGTCTTTGCAAACGAGGCCTGAACAGCCAGAAAATCAGAGTTTCATTTTAAGCACACAGGTTTGGGAATGTCAGCAGCTGGAATGAGTCCAGGTGTGCGGTGCTGTCAGGATTAGGCCAAGGCATCCGAACTCCTTCTCTCCTGGGTAGGTGGTTTTATGGAGCTGCTTGTCACTAGGCAGCCTGTGTGCTGTTATCCAGCCTGAAGATAAAGTACTATTTAACAATTGTTTAACTATTCCTGAAGTGCTTCTGGATCTGCAGACTCTCTGAAAGAAACAGCACATGCCCCAAGATAACTCTTCACCTCTGAGCTTCTCCCTTGCTCCTGCTTTTCTCCGGGCTGCAGCTCATGAATGCTGCACAGGTGGAAAATCTCTCTTCCCTTCCCCCCAGTGTGCTTTTCTGTCAGCAATTTTGCACCCAAGGAAGAGCTTGCTGTGGGTGACACTGCTGCAGATTGGTTTTTGTGCAAGCAGCCTTCAGGGCAGGTGCTGCAACCTGCCCCATGTCAGGAGCAGCAGCAGAACACAGAGCTTGCACATCCTGGCTGTGGCAATCCGTGTCCAAGGATGGATTTAGCTGTTCCTGTTGGGGCTGAAGCTGTCAGGTTCTCTGAGGGCACCAGGTGCTGCGTGGGGAGAGCAGAGGTGGCAGAGGCCGGATCTGCAGGAGCTTGGGTGCAGTGTACAGAGTAACCTGAGACACTGTCGTCTTTCCCAGCTGGATGTGGACACAGTTTTAAATATGGAAATGAAGGGGAATTTGCCTTAACCTTCAGGCAGAGAGAGCAAATTAACAGGCACCTCAGAGATTTTTAGTGCTCACCCCAACTGCAGCCTCATGCTGCCTGGAAGGAGGGCACCAGGCTGAAGCCCCTTCCCATGCCACCCTGTCTTTCCTTCCAGATGGATTTTTCACCAAGTGCAGGAACATTCCCTCTCTCCCTGTGGTTTATAGTGTTCACCCACATCTCCTCAAGTTTTAAACAGAGGATGAACTTTCTCCCAATCATATAATCCCAATCCTAATAATGAGGTTAAAGAGACAGATTTAGTTCAATTACGGTTTCCTGTTTTCATTTGTCCAGTGCTTTTGGAAAATACCTCTGTGGGCAGACAACTCCTCATTCCTGTCTTAGCTTCTCATCCACAGCTTAGTTCTGCAGGGATAGAGATGCTTTGGTATCTGTTCAGACTCAGATGAATTTCAGCTGTGGTAGAAAAGGTATGGGAAATCTTCATGCCTGCATCTCAGGATGAAAGAAAGGGGGAAAACTCTTCTTTTTCTGACTTCAGGATGAAAAAGCTTTTAAGACAATACTGGAGCATGGATCAGCCCTGTTTTACAGGAGGGGAAATTGAGACCTGTGGAGATGACAGACCTGCTGAAGGTCAGAGCAAGGGCAGGTGATGGGGCTCTGCACTCCCACGCTGCCTCCCTTTATAGTCCTCATAATAAGTCACTGCAGCTTATCATTATGTAACACAATATTCCTAATAATATGAGACAAAACCAATTGACTAAAAAACAACACCAAATGAGGCTTGTGGCCAACACTCCCTGAAGAAATGGTCTCTTTTCTAGAGCTGGAAAAAAAAAACAAAACAACCCAGCAACAAAAAAACACTGAACAAAAAACCCCAAGCAAATTACAAACAATTGAAAAATGAAATTACATCTGCAAACTATCAGGATGTTTCTCCTGAGCCCCAAAGGGAGCCTGTGTCCCCCCACCCCTGCTCTCACTGCCCTGTATGGGGTGGTGGGTGTCACAGGGACCTGCAGCTCTGTCCATGAGGGCACAGGAGGGATTTTGTGGCAATTCTAGGGATGCTGGCAGACATAGCTTTGGTGCATGCTTCATTCAACAGAAGGGCAGCATCATCCTAGAGCAAATCAGAGATGTATTCAGGGAATTAAGGTCTTCCCATGCCTAATGGCTGGGAGATGGCAGGGAAATGAAGAGAAAGAGTTCAAAAGGGAAAGGACTCCAGTTTATAAACTGCTGTTCCCTTCCTGGGAGGCCCCCAAGGCTGGGCAGAGGCACTGGCAGAAAGGAACTGCAGAAGTTACCCAGGAATCCTGCCAGGGGCTGCTGGGGTCTCCAGAGCCAGCACCTGCCCTCTGCCCACCCAGCTGGGCTTTGCTGTGAGCAGGAACACCACCAAAGTGAGCAGGAGCTGGGAATGCTGTGCAGGCTCAGCAATGCTCATTGCAGGGGACAGTTCTGTCCCTTGCTGTGGTGGCTTCCAGCCCTGTCAGCAAACAGGGCCCCTGGGGGTTTACACCACGTGCCTTTCTCAGTGGATCTGGGATGGGGATGCTGTGCCCTATTCCAGGCACCCCTGTGTGTTTGGTGTCTGTTGGGTGGCCAGTGGGGCAAGGATGTAGTTTTAAACTGCTGGGACAGCTCAGGCTGGGACACACATCACTGCTGCCCTGTGGGAGGGGGAGAGGCTCAAGCTTGAGCCTGAAGGAGTCTCCCACCCCTGGAAGTATTCAGAGCCAGGGTGGATGGGGCTCTGAGCAACCTCTGGTCTAGTGGGAGGTGTCTCTGCCCACGGGATGGTCTTTAAAGTCCCTTCCAACCCAAACCATTCTGTATTCCTGTGATTCTATGAATTTCTCTTTTCAGAAGTGCCCTTTGAGACAACACCTCCAAAAGCCAAGGAGGTGCTTGATGAGGAGGTGGGATTATTTCTTGGGGAGAACAGCACAGGGAAAGGATGTGGGGATGTTGAAGCTGTGCTATTCCCAGGAGACATGGTGCCTATGGAAGTGGGCAGACAGACTCAGAGCAACAAGCTGGCCAAGGGGCTGATGCCATCTGGGGCTGTACCAGGGGCATCCCTGGAGTGCAGGATCTGCTTCTGAGCCCTCCAGGTCCCAAGGGTGACTTGGACTGGGTTCAAAAAGCCCTCAGGAGGGCACAGGCAAAGCAGGGCTTGAGGAAGGGAATAGCAGGAGGCTCTGCTCTGACTCTGAACTCTCCAACAGGCAGGGCTGGGCTGCAGGAGACCTTCAGCAAAGGGACTTTGGGGCTCTGCTGCTGGCCTGTGTCACTTGTATCACCCCAAGGGAATTTGGCACTGGAGTGGTGGGGGACAGTGGTGTGGCCAAAGCCTGTGATGATCATGGTGATGTTCAGCAGCTGGTCACCCCCTCCACCCCACTCCAGTCTGCTCCCACTGAATTCAAGCCCAGGAGGGAAGTTTTAGGATGGAGGAGAATCAAGCCCCTACACGGTGATGACTTTCAGGGGGGTGTTCAGCCCTTGATCTGGGCTCACAGCACATTAAATGTCCAACCAGCTCATTGCAGTGGTTCCTTCTAATTTATGGATATGTCAGATTTGCTAATCAACCCTAGATAAGAAAACCAGGTGATGTTGCATGATCTGAAGGCATCAGTATGAGGGGGATTTGTTAAAATCCCCTAAACCAGAAGGAAAAGAGGCAAAAGGAGCCAACCCTGTGAACAGGACTGAGACATAACATGTTTCCCCAGGAAATGGGAATCCAAGGTGCACCCCACAATGGCTCCACAGCAGCTGCAGGGTTAACTTCAAACCTAAACACTTTCTAAAGGACAAACCCTGACTTGCACAGTGATTTTTTTTTTTTTTTTTTTTTTTTTTTTTTTTTTTTGTGCCATGCCCCAGCAAATTCCAAGAAACCCAGCATGGATGTCTCATGGGTGCATTCAGCCCCTGCCACTCCGTGCCCTTGGGCAGCACACGAGGGGACTGTCCTGGCAGCCGGGCATCGTGTGGCATGGGATGGGACTGCGGGATGTGCTGGCCTCGGATGCCCCGGGATCTGTGTCTGCACCCCCCTGTGCCCCTCCGGGTGACGTTTAGGGGGCTTGGCTTTGCTCAGGATGTCTCTCTGTCCTTCTCATCCCTGTTCTCTGCCAGGGTTACGTAGCCACAGCTATTTGCTGGTGGCCTCCACGGAAACCGTATATCCTGCGTCTGCAATCGGAGACCAGGTGCCCACGCAGCTGCCAGATTTGAAAGAGGAGCTGGCAGGAGGGGAAGAGGCCAAAACGGGTGTGCCGAGGGAGGGGGGGAATCACATCCACATCACATCCATCCCAAACAGGGGCCCACCCCGTCCTCCCACAGAGAAGGACCGTAGCGAGATGGGGGAAAATAAAAAACACATCTGAAAGAAATCTCTCAAGGCAAGGCGCAAGGGGCGGGGGGCTGAGGCCAGATTTAAATTGAACCTCCTGCCCAGTGATCCATGAGGAAAGCTCGGGTGCTCAAACAATGAGCAGCGAAGGAAAGCTGAAATGATGGTCACCAGGAGAACCTGAAACCCGCGATGGGGAAAACAAATAAATACAGCGAGCAGAGCCTTCCCCATCCCGGCTGAGGCAATCTGCGCTTATGCAACCCTACCCGAGGGCTCCCTATCTCTGTGTACAATCTGGGCTGATAAGATTGTTCCCTGCTGAAAATCAAAACCGCAGGGATTCCAGGCGGCTCAGCCGGAGTCAGATTGTCCACCTGAACACCGGGGCACTTTCATGTGGAAAAATAATCGCTCGGTTATTTAGCTGAAATAAGGAGAGGGGTGGGGGGGAGAGGCTCTCGAAGGTTTGGGAGGTGGGTGCTGGGTGTGTGCAGCACCGCAGGGACAGCACCAAAGGCCACCATCCCGGCCCTGAGATGTCCCCATGGCAGGACAATTGTTGCCTGAAGCGATCGTAGAAAAAGCGATGGGCTTTTGTCCAAACTCCGCTGGTTTTTAGTGAGAACAACTTGGGGTTTTTTAGGATGCGGGGACTTGCAATTGGCAGCTCTGGTGCAACAAACCCTCAAATAAGAATCACCTGAGTGACAGTGGGAGCAGCCATTGCCACTTTTAAGGTTTTTTGGGTGGAGCAGCACATGATTAATGTCTACACTGAGTGGGAGACAGAATACATAAACATCTCCTATACATATACATGTATATAGAGAGATAAATGCACCTGATAGAGCCACTGTGTAGAACAACTCACCTGATAAGCCATTCCCAGGAGCAAGATGTGCAGGATTAGATCCTTGTTTGCACTTACAAAGTAGATAGTGGTTTTGGGTTTTTTTTTTTCTCCATTGTAGTTCTAAAAGCCATGGTTTGGGGCCCATGCCTCAGTAAAGTCTGATTAGATCCTACCTGCTCTGAATGTCAGTCCTTTTCTCAAGAAAAGAAAATGTTATTTGGGGTAAATGGCAGCAAGGGATTGCTTGGTGATGTTGGAAATGGAAGCTCCTTTCACTCAGATGCCAGTGAGATGCTCCAATCCTGTACCCTGAAGCAGAAGCAGGACAATACACGACCACCTGGAACAGCTTTTTTTAAATTATTATTATTTTATGCATTTAGCACCACATACTGACTGTTCACAAGTTTTAAATGCTGCTGAGTGAATATATACAGCAGAAATATCCACTGGGGTGGGGGGTGGATGAGACAGGCTGGGGAGCTGGGCTCCCAACCCCTTGCCAAGTTCCTATATCAAGGGCAAAGATCCTGGTAAAAAAGCAGTTCCAAGTGCTATGTGTGCTCCTATGACTCCTGCTCAGTTGCTGCAGCTTCACAATTGGCATTTTCCAGGGGAATTCGTGGCTGACTCTCAGTCTCTCCCTGCTACAGGAAAAACCATGTGAGCTAGGAGGGGATTAGCTCAACAGCCAGGGTGGGCTGGGCTGCACATGTGGCATTATCACCTCACCAGACAGACTTGGCTAAAAAATGAGTAAGAGCCAGTGCTCCCCCTGCTCTGACATCTCTCCTCATCCCTCAGGTCCCTCCAGTTACAGCAATCCTGCTATAAAAGAGAAATCTGTGTAAAACTGTGAATGCATATGGAATATATCCCTTTAATCTTGCAGAGGTGCTGTGTTCCCAGGGCCACTGCCAGCCCAGGAAAGGCTGCATGTGCACACACACACATACATTAAAAAAATACACACTCACAGTTTTTTGGGTGGCTGATGAGAAACAAAGTCCTTTAGTCTTGCCCATGAGTCCTGCATGTCCTGCAGTGGCTGTCATTCTCCAGGGCTTGGTGTTCCTGGCAAAACTTATGTGAAATGAAAATGCCTGTAATTTTCTGAAATTCCTTAATCCTGCTTATTTTCTCTCTTTCCCTGAGAGATCGGAAGCCGCAGTGGTCTCCTCAAGCCCACCCAATAATTACAAGACATGAGCTCAACCCACTGCTGGCCAGAAACAACATCACAGGACCAAACACCAGGAACCAGCACTGAGCCCTCACAGAAAACTGCCTGAGAGTCTGTCACCAAGAGCTTGGCAAAGACACACCAGCCAAATCAAAGCAAGAAAGAAGGGAAATACTCATTTTCCTTCCTCCCCCAGTAATCCTGCCTTTCCTAGAGCCAGTGACTGGCTACTCCAATGTCTGTGTCCCACTTGTCTGTCTCATCCCAGGATGCTCCTTTAGGTCTTTCTCTATTTGGCTACCATTTTTTTTTCCTCCAGATTTGACCCATTAATCTTTCCAATTTGCTTGAAAAGGTCAAGCCCTTCAGCAGTGCTGGGGAGAATGGGGGTTTCCAGCAGGAGGGTGGCATCTAGCAGAAAAAATCTTCTCCCTGCAGAAATTAGATCAGACAGAGCCCCTAGGAAGCTGGGCTAAAAATAAAGCCTGAACTCACAGAGGAGTTATAGGATGGGAACAGAGGCTGTGGTGCATCCCTGGTTTTATTCTTAGCAGGCACAACTGGAGAGATGGGTCTAAATTTACTGGCATAAATCAGTACAGTTCATGGAAGGATGTTGGGTTTTCTTTAAATGCTGTGTTCACATTTACAGTTTTACAGCAAATCGGGTTCTTTGCCTAAATCCCCCAGGTTTGCAGTGCCTTGTGATTGCACTTTATCCAGGCTACCTTGATTTCACAGATTGCTTCCCTCCTCCTGCTTTCCCTGCGCACAAGCAACAGGCATGTTCAGCCTCCTGCATCCCAAAAAGCCAGTGCTGCTAGAGTGAGGATGAGGCTTCTCTGCTCCAGGTCTCATCCTTGCACCAAAACCTCACCGTGCACAGGATTTCCCTGGACACCCTGCTCTGGGTTAGGAATAATACTCCAAATTCTGTGCTTGGGGGTGGGTGAAACCATTAAGGTTGGTGAGGTCCCAGCCGGGGGATGAGCTGTGGGGTGCCAGGGAGGCTTCTGCGCCCCAGTGCTGATCTGGGAGCTGGGAGAGCGCAGAAGTGGGAATACAGGAGTGAGAGGATGGAAGTGGGAGCGTGTGCGAGTGTGGGGATGGGAACGGGACTGGGAGCAGCTGGTTCCTGGGGCTGCAGTGCCACCTGCTGTCACCGCCGGCTCCCCGGGCACATCCCCGCGGGACACGCCGGGGACACGCCGGGACTCTGCCTCCCACTGCCTGGAAACATCAACTGAGGCAAGAAAACGCCAGCGGGGAAAGGCAGCGCTGGGTCACAGGGGTGGGGTGAGATGAGCCCGAGGGGACAGAGGGACATCCCGCTGTCCCAGCACCCCGGGTGGACCAAAGCACCTTGCAGGAATTATCTCCTCTCTCCTTCTGGATAGTCAGACGTGATCTTTTCCTTCCTTCTGTGTTTAAATGTGTCCTTCAGGAGCTTTACCCCGAATTATCAGCACTTCTTGCTGGCTCTGTGAAAAGCCTGGAATTTCCCCTGTGTCCACTTGCAGCTGCTCAGTCCCACCTCTCCAATTCAAGCTCTTAGCCCAAAAATCCAAGTGTCCCTTCCTGGGTCACCCATCATCAAAAGAGAGCAGATTTAAATTGGATATTAGAAAAAAATTCTTTACTGTGAGGGTGGTGAGGCCCTGGCACAGGTTGCCACACAGAAGCTGTTGATGTCCCACTCCTGGAAATGTCCAAGGCCAGGTTGGACAAGGCTTGGAGCATCCTGGGATGGTGGAAGGTGTCCCTGCCCATGGCAGGGGTTAGAACTGGATTGTCTTTAAGGTCCCTCCCAACCCAAACCCTTCTGTCATTCTATAATCATTACCATTAACCTTTCTTTGAGAAAGAGAGTTTGTGCCCTGGAGAAAAGTCCAAAAGAGCTGCCATTGCCTCCATTTCTGTTGAAAAAAAAAAAAAAAAAAAAAAAAAAAAAAAAAAAAAAAAAAAAAAGAAAAAAACCNAAATAAAAAATAATAAAAAATAATAAATAAATAATAATAATAATAAAGAGCAGGGACATCCTAGTTGCTGAAAATTAAGCATTAAGGGACAAAAAAAAAATGCTCATGAAAGCCAGATCCGGACTGGCTGGGCAGCTTTCAGAAACAACAACAATTAAGTTTGGAGGAAACCAGATACTCACCATGAAAATTTGCAATTCCTTGTTGAACAAATGTTTCCATGGAAAAGCTCTGTTTACCCTTCACTTGTCCTGTCAGCTCCTGAGCTGGGATGCTGTGCAGCTGGGCAGATCTGGGACAGAGCACCGAGCCCGTGTTTGCCTTTTAAATCTTCTACCTGTGTGGGTTCTTGCATGAAATGCATTAATCCCTCAAAGACAACCCAGTTTTGGGAGGGAGGGATGCAGGGGCCTGACCCTGAGCAGGGAGCAGCTGCAGCAGGGTATGGCCAGAGGTTGGGATGTGCAGGGACCCATGGAGGAGCCTGCTGGGGATTTTAGGAGAAACCTGCTGGAAAAGCTCACCAGGTCCAGCCTTGATGCCCCGAAGTGCATGGACAAAACCATGAGACTTTCAGGAGGAAAAACCTCATCTTTGAAAGATTAGACTCACACTCAAATGATCTATTTTTTATTTTTTATTTTTTATTTT
>WEIU01022989.1:550484-567817 GCA_013389925.1 Aegithalos caudatus | reverse complement strand
TTTATTTTTTATTTTTTATTTTCTCAGCAAAGACTCAAAGCAGCAGCACATTTCCACCGGCCCCTGCAATCCCATCCCAGGATGCAGCCAGGAATCTGCCGGGTGCATCTTTCGGAGCCAGGGAGATGCCGAGTGCTCGGACCGAACATTTCCTTTCAGCGCTGCGGGGATCAGCGGGGAGAGGCTGCACTGGAAACGCCCCGCTTGGACCGAGACGGAATGAAACGGGGAAAGTAAAAACAGCAAAAACTTGGCCGCCGCTGCTCCTTTCACAGGCTCCTTGCGCTCGGGTTTTAAGATCAGCCAGCCCACGGAGAGGGGCTGCTTTGCTCTCTGCCGTGTCCTGGGGAGCCGGGAAAGGAGCCAGGGAGAGGCCGGATCCTGGAAAACAGCCCGTGCCCTCTGCCAGCACAGGCAGGGAAGCAGGGGAAGCCGTGCAGGGGGGTCTCCATCTCCTCTGCCTGGGAGGAGCCCGGGGGTTGCTGTAGCCTGTACCCCCACCTCAGCACCCAGGGATGATTTGGGTGTCCCGTTCCTGCACAGGGAAAGAGATTTGGGGCCTTCACTGCCCTTTGAACGTCTGATTCTTAGGGTTGGTGCATCTTGGCTGCATCCCTCTCTTCCTTGTCCAGTTGCTGTGCTCCCTGGATTGCTGGGAGCCCTTTCCCGCTGTTCCACAGCCCAATGCCCTCAGCAGTGCTGCTGGGGACTGTCCCCTGCTCTGTGCAGCCCCAGCTCTGGTTTCAGCAGGAGCCTGTCCACAGCAGCGGCACCATTGTCATTTACGAGGCTGTGCTGACAAACACCAGCCAAGTCCCTGGTGGGGACGTGCCTTAATCCTCCCCCACACCCATCCTCATGCTCAAGTGTGTGTTTGGGACTCCTCTGTCATTCAGGCTGTGTCTGGTCCTCATCCCTGTCCTGTTCCCTGCCTCTCCTTTTCCCCTGAAGATGCTAAGTGCCTCTTCAGCGTGCCCAGCTCTGGCATTTCATCTCAACAGGCCAAGCATTCACTCCATGCCAAACTGGCAGGCTGCTCCCTTTCTTGGCATGTGGCCTCCTTGGCTTTCCATCCAGACTGATTTCTTTTAATTTTATGGTTTTATTTTTTCCTCATCTTTAAACTTCACCATTGGTTTTGATTAGGTGGCTGTGGACTTGCAGCCCTTGGGCTTCCAAGAACAGGAAAGGGCAGGTCTGACGTGGTGGGTCTGGTGGCAGCAGGGCCTCAACCCAACTTATTTTGCTTTTGAGAGAGGGGACCTGCTCCTTTGGTGGCCAAGAGGTGGCCAAAGTGTTTTCTTTTACCCCAGAAGGCTCCCAGACTCCCTGCAGCTCCTGGGTCCCTCCATGGAAATGCCACCTCGAGGAGGTGCCAGGGTGAGGAGAGCATTGGTGGCAGAGAAGGAAGATGGGGGAAAGTTCCCAGTCCTAAGAACAGGAATAATGGGGGCAACCACAAAGAAAAAGCAAATGTCTGAAATGTGAAAGAAGTTGCTTATGCAGAGGAGCCCCGTGGTCACTTGGAGAAAGTGGAGGTGAATCCCTTCCTGTCTGTGGCTTCCCAGGGGGAGATTTACACCCACCTCTGATGGTTCCCTGCCTATCTCCAAACTGCTGAGGGTTTGTGCACCCTGTGCTCCCTGTCCACCTGGACAGCCAGGTGCAGAGTCTGTCCTGTACAACCTTCCTTCTGTGAGCTAATTCCTTGGGGAAAAAAAGGAAAAAAAAAAAAAATTTCCCTACAGATTTTCTATGACCTGGTCCTGGGGGGTTTGGGGAATGGGAACCAACAGATGGGTTTTTAGTGGTTTGGTTTTCAGTGGTTTCACCTCTGGACATAAATGTTGGAATGGCTCTGGGTTGACAGGATTTGCAGGCCCATATTGGGCCAGTTCTTGGGATAACCAGGGTTCTCTTCCTGGAGGGACACCATTGATTTGGGGTGTCCAGGAGACACATCTTCTCCCCCCAGTCCTTGAGCAGATGTGGCCCCTGCCTCACAGAGACCATGAGCCACCACAGAGGCAGGCTGGAGGGATGGAGAACTTCTGCTGGGAGCTGAGGAGGGTTTTGGGTGGGACATCTATTCCTAGGATAGCATCTGCAGCAAACACTTCTGCCCCCAGGGGAGATGTGGCAGGGTTGAAGAGCAGCCTGCTGTCATCACTGCCACCCAAACAGCTCCTGGGAGTCCCAGCCTACACCCTCCATCCTCCCCCACATCAGGGAGAGAAGGCAGTGAGAGAACTTGGCTCTGCCTCAGGGCTGATCCCCACCACAGCAAAACTGAGCCCCTCAAACCCTACATGCTTTGCCAGACCCCAAAATATCCCAGCCCCTCCACCCTGCTGCAGCTCTTTAATTTTATTTTTAGATCCATTGCTCCTGTTAGCTCTTTCCTATTTGTTTTTGGTTCTTATTATTCCTGGCTTCCCTCAATGTTTTGCTTTCCCTCCTCAGCCCTCATCCGGATGTTTATCCTCCCTGCTTGTTTTTCTGCTTTCCCGAGGTGCCTCCTGGTTGTAGCTGGGCAGAGATCTGTGTTTGGACTGGGCAAGGGCTCTCATGTAGCTGGGCTGGGACCAGACCATCACCTGGAGACACCAGGTCCAGGAGGGGAAAAGTCCTGGACACTGTGTTTGCTCCGAGTAGGAACGTGGCTGGTGTAGGAATGTGGCAGCCCCTGTAATAGAAGAGATGGCAACAGGGTGAAGAGAGTGGGGAAAAAAGGAGTTATCCCATCTCTAAGGAACTCCAGGGGATGTTGGTGATGTAGCCAAGGTCACACAGAGGATCTCCAGCAGCCCTGGGAGCTGCCTCACCCACGCGTCCTCGTTGCCAGTGTGGTCCTGCCTTGAGGTGTCTTGAAAACCAGGCTGGGCCATCCAGTGCCTCTGCCTACTAAAACTCAAGAGTTTTCCTTTTGAGGATAAATACACCCAAACCTGGCTCTGTTTCTTCCATGCTCACCACTCTCCCATGCATGGATTTGTCTGTGCATTTTTTCTCTGCTCATCCAGAAGTGATTTTCAGGTGTTTTGGGACTCCAGCTAAGGCACATCCCCATGGAGCTGGTGGAATGGGCTGTTGCTTCATGGGCACACAGGCCAAGAACACCTCTGGCTTTTGCTTTATTTTCTCTCTCACTGGGAGGAAAAGTGATGCATTGTGAAAAAGGCACTGCAATATCTCACATCAAAGAGCCATGATGACTCTGGGTTATTTTATTGCTGAATTTCAGATAAACACAGCACATGCTGCACTTGCTGCCAGAAATGTCCTGGATTCCCTTGTTAAAATCTTTATTCCAGTGCAAGGACAGAGATTTTTAATGTATTTTATGCTTTTGGTGATCCTCTGTGTTCCTCTTCCCATCCTACAGCCTTTCTGATAGTGAGGTGCCCAGAGCCACATGGCCATGGAAAAAGGAAGCTCCCAGCAAGGAGATGCTAACAGCTCGTGGATGGGATGAGGACATTCTCTGATCTGGAGGTATTTATTTGAAGAAGGACTCAGACATGAGAGCAATGCAATAATCTGGAGCAGCCTTCCACCATTTTGGTACAGTTGCAGTGAAATTTGCATGTGAGACATTAAAGGGCTGGTCTGGAACTCTGCACATGGGCATGGGGACTTTTTATTGCTCCACTTCAAAGAGGTTCAATAACGGGAACAAGCGTTCAGGTAGGGAAAAGTTCTTTCTTTCCATGTGCAAAAGCGTGCCAGAGGACACACAGGCATCCCTGCACACACAGAGTTACAGGGCTCTGGAGAGAGTTAAAACAGAGCAGGCTGAGGAGTTTGCATCAAAAATAGTATTATTTTTGGAAGGAAAAGTCAGCTGACACAATGGTCCAAGCTGTCAGGAGCTTTTAGCTTTGGGTCAGGGGGGGCGAGGGGGAGAAATCAAAATGAAAAGCACTCAGTTGGCTGAAAGGAGCCAAAACATGGCAATTTTTGATCAGCTTGAGGCCAAAGCCTGCAGGGCTTCATGAGAGGTGGAGTCTGGGTGCTGGGGACATCAACTCCAGATCCCATCTCTGTGCACTCGGAGCAGCTGCCCTTGGGCCATGCACAGGGATGGGGACACAGGGTGCTCCCCAGTGGGTCTGTCCCCAGGGGCTGGGGTTCCTGAGGGTCACATCCAGTCTGAATTTGATTCAGCAGAAGAAATGTAAACATTTCACTACACAGACACTGAGTCCTGTCTCTTCTGCATCAAAACTTGGCAATAAATCTGAGCTTTCTGCATGCGTGGGTTTTTTTCCCGGATTTTTGGTTCTTCAGGCAGAGCTGATGTAGATTTGTAGCTTTCTTGCTGCTTAGGGTGAAAGCAAGTGTTAAAAAAAATGGGAAACATTTCATTCATGTTTTAACCTGGGGAAATCTGGGTCTTCTGCATTCAGAAAAAAGCCTCCTCCAGGAAATCACAGGCAGTGCAGGACATCTCTGGCAGCATGCTCACAGACATCCTTCCCTGCCCTTCCTCAGGACAAAAAGGGCTCATTTGTCTCATTACTTGGCTTCTCTGCCATCCCTTTTGACTCAATGGCATATGGGCACAAGTGTACATGCAGATGTCCACACCAGGGACCTGAATTTTCCCTTATCCCTGGATGGGGAGGCATCCACTGCCATCACTCATTGCAGCTGGGGGCTGCAAAGATACGGCCACACCTGCAGAGGAGCATCTCTGGAAGTCTTATGCTTTTTGTTCTAATCTTTTCCTCCTCTGGTTTCCAACCCATCACTGTGGGGTTCAGACCCTAAAAGGACACTCCTGCATGGTGGCTCCACAGATACTTTGATCCAAACAGGCCCCTCCATGGATGCTTCCCATGCTTGAGCAGGACCCACACATGCCTGTAGATGTTCCATGGACTTTTCCTGTCCTGCCTGCTCTGTCCTGCACAGGGGAGGGAGAGAGCCAGGGCAGGGCTGAGGGCAGAGCCAGCTTTCTCCTCCCAGGGTATTTCACTAAGTGGAAACAAACCAAGGAAGCAATTCCAGGAGCCAGGCCTGCCGTGTTTGCAGAGGTTGGGGAAGCAACAACGAAAGTTCTGTCTCTTCCTGCAGGCACAGTGAGGCTCTAGTCTGGTGAGGAGCGTGGAGGCAGTGCCAGAATCCTTGGAAAAATATTCAAATGAAGCCTCAAAGAGGAGTGATGGTGCCGGAAATGGGCCTGGCAGCCTGGCTATGTGTGAGATGGATGGTGTGACACCCAGGCTCAGCTCTACACTTTGCTTTTGACCCCTTTTAATTGTAAAGAGAAATAAAATTAGTCCTTATCACCTTCTTCCATCTCATGGCTTTCCATGCCCGTTTAAACATTCCCCCCCTTTTTCTTTCATCATTAACTCTTTGTTGAGATCCTGGGATCCTTCACACCCTGTTGCTCCTGGTTTTACCAGGACAACCCCTTCTGGAAAGCTGGGACTGGAGCTGTTCCCTGCCAAATTTCTGTAGCTCTGGGGCTGAACCAGTGGCTCATGCTGTGCTCTGGATCCAAACCCTCCTGCTGCCCTGCCCGAGCCCAGCCCCAGCTCCAGCCCGGGGATGCAAAGCTGGATGAGCCTCCCCTGGGAGCCCTTGCAGGGATATTTTCCCAGAAGGGGAGGGAAATCAGCCCTCCCCTGGCTGCCTGTTCCCAGAGGGAAGCGGGGTCACTTCTGCAGGTGTCGGGCTGTTTCCTGGTGTTTTGCCAGCAGCTCCCGTCCCTGTCCCAGCGCTCCCATCTCCCCCCGAGGCAGGGGAACCGCAGCGCCCTTTGCTGACTGAGGGCAGAGGATTTTAATTGCCGGGGGTTTTGGCAAGCCCTGGAGGCAGCAGTGGCCCCGCTGTGCTACCCCCGGGCTGGAGGATGTGCTTGGGATATTTCCTTGGGCTGGGAAGTGTCTGTAAGGTTGCTGGGAACAAATCCCAGCACAGGGCAGGACCAGCGGCTGGAGCTGCCTGCGGTGGGAAGTGCAGTGAGGCTGGGACATCCCATAGCACGGCCTGAAATATTCCCTCTGCTGCTTTCTGGCCTGGAAACCCTCAGCTGTGCCTCGGGGAGGCTGGGACCTGCTGACAGCAGGGGAAGGACAGGTGCTGGTGAGGTAGGATGTGACCAGGCTGGTGCCACGGTGCTGACCAGGTGCCAGCCAGCACACCCAGGAGATGTGGAGGGGACACCCAGGACAGAGCAGTCAGACAGAGAGACTTTCCAGCAGATGTTGTTTCAATAAACTGTTCTTGTCCCTTTCTGTAGATATACACATTTTTAGAAGGCCTTTTTTCCCAGGCTGGAATGGTGCTCAGGTTAAAGAGAGAGGAGTCACGGACATGGCCAGCGCAGAGTTGGCCATGGTCACACCTGATGCCACCTAAACCTTGGGGTGACACCTTTGCCTGGAGCACATTTGCAAACATCCAGCAGCAGCCACAGCACTGCCTGAACACACAGACTTTCTCCCACATTTTCTCATTCCCATTGCCTGCCAAGGCTTAGGGACAGACTGGTGCAGGTTGGTGTGGCATCACAGACCAATCTCCCATATTCCCCTTGTACAGGATGCACAGGACAGGGATCAGTCACACTTAAATTCCCCTGCAGGGGCACATTTGCACCCTTGGGGCACAACCACCACCTCCCAGCACCCATGGAGGGAACAGCTGCTCTGATTTTGCTGCTGTATAAATGACTCAGGAGGGACAAAATACAATTCCCTGTATCTCTGACAAATCCTTCTCTGGCAGAGGAGCTCTGACCTACTTTGCAGTGGAGCCAGATGTTTAAATTTATGAATGCAGACGTATTTCCCTCAGACCTGGGAAGGAAAGTTGTATTGCTGCCCATCTATGTAGCCTCTTGGGCAGAAGAGCTGGATTTCACGGAGAAATACCATTTGTGGTTCAATCCTAAAGGTTTTTAAAGGAAAGGAAAACATGAGATCACGCCATGCCTTTTCAAAGGCAATCCCAATGGTACAAACCAAGGAATGTTTGAGTGATAACATTTATATCAAGCTGAAAACTGCTGTTTGGAAAGAATTCCTAACCTGACTTTTCAGAGGGTCGCCTTTTCAGAGCTTTTGTCTTGACATTGGTTGTGACTCCTTCCCTGGGATTTCACACTTGATGGTATCCAAACAGAGGTTTTATGGTACAGGACACAATTTAGCAAGTATTTCCTCATTCTCTCAATAAATCCCTTTTTCAACCATGCAAATGGCAGAGCAGCATCCCTGGGCCCCCCTCCCAAAGCTGTGGTGGTAAAAAAGAAGCATTATTTTGCTGCTGACCTCCTATGTGAGTTTTACTCCTTCAAAGTACCCCAGGTGGTAACACAAGTTTGCAAGAGCACCTTGAAAGTGCCAATATCCTGAAATACAACTTGGATATGATTCCCACTGACTGTATTTGATGTGGGTACCTGATTTAGGGTCATGTAATTTGCAGCTTTTTTTGTTTTAGAAGTTATTGTGATTTCTAAACTGTTAGCCAGTTTAGAAACAACATAAGGCAAAGACAATTTTAAATACAGAATAACACACCAAGAGACATAATATTTATATTTATTTTCAGATTTTAAAGGTACTTGTTCATTGCCCACACTTCCCAAATTAAAACAACATAAAGATGCTTGGATTTGGTCTCACAAGATACTGTTAGGGACTGAAATCAGAATATATAGGTTTAAAGGAAGATATGCAGAAAGATTTAAGGCACAGATTGTGTTTGTATTCTGTGGGATGCCTGACTCTGTGTGATGTCAGGGAAGGGCTCTGCCTCTCTTTCAGAGAAATGACACTCAGGTGCTAATTCACCTGTCAGATTAGCCAGAAGCTTTTTCTGCTGGAGACAGTGAAGCAGGAACCTGGTGAACCAAGAATGGAGCAAAATTCTTGACTTTGCTGTTGTCCAGATTCACCATGGGGAAGGAGATTCCTCTGCCATCCTCCAATGAATCCATAAGCCTGCAGCCTGTGGCCTGCTGGCAAGGATGCTCTCCTGGGGGGGATGCATTTGGGGTCCTTACAGCTGCATTGGATGGGGCAGGCACACATCCTCTTTTTTGGGTGTTTTTTTATGAACACAAAACACCTGTAAGTCCATTTAATAAGGACTTTGATCCTGTCCAGGTATTAAAATGCTAAGGGCCCACCTGGAGACATGAGAATTACCTGGTTACCCTTTTCCATGGGAAAGGACTTGCCCAGTGTAGGCTTGGCCAGCAGCACAAGCATGGAGAATTTTCTGTTCCAGGCAGAGTGAGCAGGAATTCTCACCTTTCTGGCTGGCTGGCTGCTGAGCTGACATGAATTTGCCCTGCAGTTTGGGGTTTACACACCTAAAGCTTGTCCAAGGCTTGTTCCAGCTCTCTCCATCCCTTTGAGAGCAGCTGCACCTCTTGCCACAGGAGGATGGAGCACAAGCCAGAGCAGGCACTCACATCCCCAACAGCTGATCTGTTTTCCCCTGGCTGTATCATTTGATGTGACACAAGGCTCATGATCCTCCTGTCACCTCTTGCCACTGCTGTGGTGACAACACAAGTGACACCACCTGCCAGGGCTGCCCTCACACGGGAGCATCCTCGCCCCTCCAGAGGGGCTTTCCTGGGCATACCTGAGCCTCAATGAGTTCATCTGCACCCAGCCTCATCCCAAAATATTCCCCAGGCACCCGCGCTCCGATGTGCTCCCCACATTGTCCCTGGGGTGACACTGGCACCGGTGCCGGCAGGATAGAGAGGTTTCCACAAGGTGGCATCAAAAGACCTGGGCTTCCTCTGGCAGAGCTCAGATCCCACAGGGATCAGGGTTTTAGCGGGATGGCTCGGCATCCCCTGCACTCAGAGCCCTCCCTGGGCAGAGGGAAGAGGGGAGGCGGTGGGGTTTGTCCTTTAGGGGACAGCCGACTCTAACACAGCGCTGCCTTCCCGAGGCTGCAGGGGTGTTTGTCCATCACAACTCAGCAGGGAAGGGCAGGCACGGACGGCAAACAGCTGGAGGGATCACTAAGGAAATCTGTGTGCTCCCCTCCGTGCAAAAAAATCTGCAGCGAGGGGATCGGTGAAGAGGGAAAAGGAGAAGCGAGCAATGGGGAATGGCAGCAGGTACCAAAAAGCCTAGGGAAGAATGACATCAGCTTGTCCCAGGGCCGATGTATCCAGGTTTTTTTTAGAGCAGCAAAGTTAGAGACAATCCCCAGGGAGGTGGGAACACCAAACACAACCTGTGAGTGAACCCAGAGCTCCTTCTTTTTACACAGCTCTAGAAGAACCCTGTGGTTTTATTTTCCAGGCTGGAAGATGAGGTTTGCCAGCTCACATCCCACAAATATCATCCCTGGGGTGTGCCCCAGCTCCTGCTGAGGTTTTTGGAGGTGACACCCAGTTCTTCACCACTCTGGGGTGGCCCTGGGTGAGCCCTGGCCAGGCTTGGCACTGAGATGGGCAGAGTAGGATGGGATGGGACCTGCTGAGAGTGTTTGAGTAAGTACAAAACCCGGCTCTGTGGTTTGTTGTGTTCAGACTGCTTTGGCAAGAGGCAGGCTCCAGTGGGACCATTGCAGCCCTCGGAGAGATTACAGAGCAAACCAAAAAAAGGACAAATCCTGGTCCCTCGGGCAGAGCAGGAAAGGGGAATGAGCTGGAGGCTGTGTCACACCGGGGTAAATCCAGCAGCGGGAATTACCGCCGGCTCGGAGGAGCTGCAGAGCAGCAGGCTGCAATTCGGGCAATATTTAACCATATAAATGTCCACTCCTGCCAAAATCAGCCTCTCCTGTGAGAGCCCAGAAGAAGCTGCCCTGTGATTCAGGGGGCGGGGGTGGTGCCGGTGGTGGGTTGGTTTGCTTTTAAAAATATTTTTAAACTTAAAATAAAATACCAAGAATGGTGATTAAAGAGTAAATAAAGGCACAGCTGTGGCTGTGGGCGGTCGCTGGTGCCCGGCTCTCACACGGTGGAGCTGTTGCTCCGCGGTACCACCGACGGACAAGAGTTCACTTTTCTCTCAAAAAGTCGGAATTTGGCTGTGGGACACGACAGCAAGCACGGGTGTAGCCAAGCCACCACCCAAATTTAAGGGGTTTTTTTGTTTTGTTTTTGAGCAAGGGGCTGAGTCAGTGGGAGAGGCTTTAATCGGCTGCAGGGGGGATGCAGTGGGAACTGGAGGTCAGATCTTACCCTGAACTTTTCCTCAGGTATACTTGGACCTGTTGGAGTGGGTCCTGGAAGGCCACAAAGATGCTCAGAGGGCTAGAGCAGCTCTTCTTTGGGGACAGGCTGAGAGCTGGGGATGTCCAGCCTGGGTAGGGGAAAGGGAGACTTTATTGGAGCCTTCTAATGCCTCAAGGGGGAAAATGACTTTTTACACAAGCAGGTAGCAACAGGAAAAGTGGGAGCAGTTTTAAATTAATAGATAATTAGAACTAAAAGATATTTAGATTAGATATTAGGAAGAAATTCTTCTCTGTGAGGTTGGTGAGGCCCTGGCAGAGGTTGCCCCCAGAAGCTGTGGCTGTCCCATCCCTGGTGGTGTTCAAGGCCAGGTTGGATGGGGCTCAGAGCCACCTGGTCTGGTGGAAGGTGTCCCTGGCAGGGGGGTTGGAACACAATACTCCTTAATATCCCTTTCAACCCAAGTGACAACCATTCTATGATAATTCTTTTACTATCTAGGAAAAAAAAATATTACTGTCTAGACAAAATTAAATTTTGGAAAATCCCAACAGTTCCAGCTGCTCCTCCTGATGGGCTCCCCTCCCTGAGCACAGGGACCCCCAGCTCCTGCTGCCACCTCAGCTGGCCCAGGCCCTGAGCAGCTCAGGATGGGCACAGGGAGGGTTTGTGTGGCTGATCCTTGCAGTGATGGCTGGTGCCAGCTTGGGGAGCCCTGCCTGGACACCCAGACAGCTCCAGAGCCTGACACTGCACGTGGGGACACAGACACAGCTCTGCTGGTCCCTCATCACACACACAACTTCCATCCTCAGCCACACCTGCAAGCTCTCCTGGAGCAGGGGGCTCCTGGGCCCCTTTTCTCCCTGCCACCCTCAGCAGGTCTGAGGTCTCACTCCTTTCCAGCCACAGAGTTGTAGCAGCAGGGAGTAGGCTGGGGATCAATGGCTCCTTTAAATAGCCTGACCCAAAGCCTCTCTAAGCAGCTGGCTCTGCCAAGCAGAAATAAAACTGCCTGGCTATAAGCTGTTCTATCCAAACATTTAATGTTAACATTACCAGATAAACTTTTCCCTTCTTTTCCAAGCAATGGAAGAAGAAAATACCTGTCCCATGAGGAAGACACTGCTGTCATCCACCTGCACAGCAGCTTTCGTGGGAAGGGATCATTACAGCCCTGGCATCACAGCCCCACATCCTGCACACACACATGGGCCAGCACTGAGCCTGGGAGCACCCTGAAATATCCCAGGTGTTTTTTGAGAGGCTTTTTTCTGGGAAGCCAGTGGGGCAGAAAATTGTGCTTAAGTGCTTCCCTGGCTTGGGGCTTGTATTTACTAATAATCATAGTTAATCTCTGCCTCATACAAGTCAGCCTGCACACACATCTTGTTTAAGCTTTTTAAGATGTGCTTTTGTTTACTGCAACCACCTCTGAGCCATCATTTTCTCACAAATGGCCTATGAATAATCAGTTATGTGCTATTAATGTTGCATGGCAATGTTCAGTGACAGAGGAGCAAAGGAAATCTACTGGTCTTCAAAGGAAAACCTTGAATAACCCTGTGCAAGTCCAAGTGTTTTCAGCCTGCTGCCAAGGCTATGAATATTGCAGATATTACATGTCTTTGTATGGTATTTGTTAAATAATTAAGATGGAGGAAGAGATTTTAGCCTAAATGGCTGCTTGAAGTTGCAGCATTAGAGACTTGCAAAATTATTGCTGCAACCCACAAACACAGGTTTTCTTTTGGATCCAGTCTCTTAACATTTTGTATAGGTTAGGCAGCTGTTTCCCAAAGATCAAGTACAGGTTCCAGCCCATCCCACCTGGAGCTGTGAAAAGACAAAGGAAGAGGTAATGAATGGACAGCAGAGAGCTGTTGGGCCAAGAAAATCCAAGTTCTTGGGCATCATCCTCAATGAATTTTTACATTGTGCAGAAGGTGGTTATAGACTGGTTTGTTTTTTTTTTTAAATATTCTCAGAATTGCCTGAGCTGGTGTAGAGGAAGGTTAATTTTCACAGAATCATAGAATTGTTAAAGTTTCAAAAGACCCTTAAGACCATCAAGTCCAACAGATAACCCAGCACTGGCAGGTTCATCAATAAATTATGTCCCAAAGTGCCACATCCACAATGCCTTTTGAACATGTCAGGGGTGGTGACTTCACCACTGCCCTGGGCTGCCTGTTCCAATGCCTGACCACCTTTTCAGTGAAGAAATTTTTTCTAATTTTAAATCTAAACCTACCCTGGTGCAACTGGAGGCCATCCCCTCCTGTCCTGTCACTTGTTACCCAAGAGAAAGGTAACCCCCACCTGGCTGCACCCTCCTGTCAGGGAGCTGTGGAAAGAAGGTCCCCCCTGAGCCTCCTGTTCTCCAGGGTGAACAACCCCTTGACTTGTCCCCTGGATGAAACACCTTGCTGTCCTGTGTCACTGCTGGACATGAAAATGACAAACTTGACTCCAGTAGTTACAAACATCAGAATGCTTTATTTGCCATTTTGTGCAGCCCTTTTGTAACATGCTGTGCTGAAGAACCATATAATTGATTAGTAAAAACAACACTTCATTGGTTAAATAACAAAAACAACACCTGGAAGAGAAGTGATCATGAGAGTCCAGAGATATTATGAAAACAAAATTACTGTTTACAGGAACTGTCCTTGGGAGATGGATTTTTCTCAAGCCAGAGTCTGGCAGGCTGACACCTTTACAGTCTCAGAAAATCAGGGCCACAGTCCTGTCCTCAGCCCCTTGTTGTCTCTCTGGTAAATGGAGTTCCTTGGTGTCTCCAGTGAAAGCCACACAGGAGCTGCTCAGCTCCACCAGAGCCCTGGAGAAAAACTGTGGGATGGTGCCAAACCTGTGCTGAGCAGGTTTTCACAGAATCACAGAATAGTTTGGGCTGGAAGTGACATTTCAAGGCCATTTAGCCATCCCTCTGCAGCAATCAGGGATACCCTCAGCTGGACCAGGTTGCTCAGAGACCTCTCCAGCCTGGCCTTAAATGTTTCCAGGAACGGGGCATTCACCATTCTGGGCAATCTGTGCCAGAGCCTCACCATCCTCATCAAAAGAAATTTTTTCCTCATATGTACTCCCCATTAGTTTAAAACAATTTCCCTTTGTATTATTGCCTTTTTAAAAGTCTGTCTTCACCAGTATTTGATGTGTTAAATTCAACAGCAGCTGGATCCTCATCCTTTGGTGGGTTGCACAGGAAGATCTGGCTCGTGGGATCAGTTAAAGCCATGGCTGGCTGGTAGGGCACCTTCACAGCTTCACATTGGGCTTTCAGGTGTGAGGGCTGCTGCCAACACCCTGGGGATTTTCACACATACTCAGGAGCAGGCAGGAAAAATGAACTCTCTCTGGCAACTCCGTATGGTTTTGTCTTTCCCATCAGCTGTCTCCTGGGAAATGGGCTCCATCCTCCCCCACCTGCAGACTGCTGGGAGAGAAAAATCAACTTCCAGTAACTCCAGATCCTGGGGCAGGTCCAAACCCCAGCTCAGGCCAACCCCTGCTGGTGCTGTAGCCCCTCCAAGCCCCCTGAGGACAGCAGCACCCCCAGCCCACTGTGCTGCTCAGCTAGGCTTGACTGTTTTTTTTTTTTTTTCCTGCAGTCACCTTTGGGCCCTGGCAGTAATCTCGAAGCATCTGCTCCAAATCATCCAGGATTACAGGAATTTAGAAAAAAAAAAAAAACCAACCCAATTAGAGACCCAGGGTCCTGCAAGCACAAATCCGTTTAGCCCTAATCCAGGCTGCTGCCCCTTCCCAAAAGGCAAAGGGGATCCAAAGGGTTTTTGTCTGCCCCAGCATCACCTCCTCTCCTCAGCCTGAATTCACCCATTTTTGCCCCAGCAGTAGCACCAGGGGTTCTGCTCATGTCAGTGGGGAAATGGAACACTTGGCTTTGGGCTCTGAAATCAGCTGCACAGACCTGGGGAGCAGTGCCAACCTCTTCTCCTGGGCACAGCCAGAGGGGCTCCCAGAGGACTGTGGATGGAAATGGGGGTGCAAACACATCTGGATGTGCCACAGTGCCTGTCAGGGTCTGGACATGAGGCAGAGGCTCCTTCACACCTTGCTCACCATCGTGTCCATTGCTCAGTGCCACCAAGGTCACCCTCAGGGCTCTGCTGTGCTCTGCACTCAGCATGGACTGGGACACCTGCAGTCCCATGCTCACTTTGCTGGAATGTGGAAATGCTCTTCTGAGATAAGGCACAGAAATTTGAGTCTTTCAGTAGAGTGAGGGTAGAGACTGAAAACCCATTAGGAAAATGTCTCCTCTCCTTTGAAATCCTCTGTTTCTTTCAGTGGGGTCTTCTCCAGCTGGTTAAACCTTTCACCTGCAGCCCTAAACATCTAAGATAAAAATGCATTATCCATGGATATATCTCCCAGTATGCCCATAAACTCTGTGAATAACACATTTTAATCAACATTGGATCCCTCTTGTATGTTGCAGCCTTTGCATCTGTTTGTAAATTTTACATCCAGAAGACATCCATAAGGAAAACAATAATTGCTTTCATTGTTAATAATTGAATGGGAAAAATATTTGAATGAATATTCAAGAACTCAGGGGGTTTTACATGCTTCTAAGAGATGGGTGACTGTTACAGCAGGAGAGAAGCCAAATGCTTTTTTTTTTGTTTGCTTTTTTTCTTACATATGATGCAAGAAATGGTGCTCACAGCAGAGCTCCAGACAGGTGATGCTGTGACAATGAGCACCACATTTAGCTGTCCTGAGACATGAGATGCTCTAGGTGGCAAAAGCCTTCACAATTCAAAGGGACATCCATGGGTGGGAAACCCTTTTCTGTCTCAGAAAGTCCCTTGCTGCGGGGATCCTCCCAGGACCACGTGTTCTGCCCTTTTCTGCCACCTCCTCCTGCTGCCAGGCCATGCTCACCTCTGGGCTTGGTGTGACAAGGACAGGTGGGGGCTGTGGAAAAGGTGTAAGCAAAGTCTTGTTAGCAGAGGGGTCCACATTGGTGCCAGATCTTCCCTTGAGCCTCAGTGGGGATTAGATAAGCTCCAGAGAGATTTGGGGTGAGGGCCTGTCCAAGGGTGATGGGAGAGGGCTGGAAAGGAGGAGGAGCAGAAAGAAGGGGACCACAGGGGTTGGAAGGATGCTGAAGCAAAGAGCACATGGACAAGGGAGGGTTTGTGATGAGCAGACACTGCAGGGCAGAGGATCCACCACGAGAACATCCAAGTGCTTCCTCCAAGTGCTTCAGACTTGCTCCAAATCCTGTTGGTTTTGGGGTCTGGCACCTCTAATGCCTCAGTGCTGCAGGGATCCCAGTGCCCTGGGGTGGGTGGCACTCTGAGGGTGTGGGCTGGGGCTGTGGCAGGGCCACAGTTGTCCCATGAGCATGGACAATGCCAGGATGTCTGTGTGCTTTGTCCTCCTGGGACAGCAGAGCTGTGACTGACCCACCACGTCAGCACAGCCCCCAGCTCACAGACTTCTGCATTTGCTGGCTTTTACTAAAAGCTTGGTAATTTGGCGTATTCTTGACTTAAATTCCCCTAGCTTCCTTGGAACCTGAAGTTTTCATCCTGGGTTTGCAGGAGATGCCAGCTGGATGTGGTCAGTCCTGACTTGCTAAGAGCAGCACCCATTGAAGGACTCTCCTTGTGAATAAAAATTTGCCAGATAAAAAATACAGGTAACTCATTTTTCTAAGACCAGTTTCTGAAACTTCTCTGGGGCAGAACTGAGACAGGAATAAGACCACACAACACCCAGAGCTGTGTACTTCTTCCATCCCTCACAAGGATGAAAAGGCATTTCACAAGTTGAAAATAATCCCAGACTTCTGCATAATGGATAATTTTAATTTGACTGGGGCTGTGGCTGCCCCCTCCCTGGCAGTGTTCCAGGCCAGGTTGGACAGAGTTTGGAGCAACCTGGGATAGTGGAAGATATCCCTGCCCATGGCAGCAGGTTGGAACTGGATGGTTTGGAAGTCCCTTCCAAACCAAACCATTCTATGATTCTAGGATTTCATCCACTTTGATACCCATCACAAGAGCTTCCTTCCAGCTCCTACAGGGAAGCTGTAGTCCATCTCCCCAAGGTCCGAGGCAGTGAGAGGAACTCTCTGGATTTTCTTAATGCCCAACAGCACAGCCCCTTCTGGAAATACAATGCAGGATTGCAAGGGTGGAAAAAGTCTTATCTTAGGTTCTGTTGTGCAGCTTGTTACCAAGTTGTTGATTAAAGCCCTGAGAGTTGTATTCTCATGCTGTTGTAGAAGGGTTTGCTCTAAGAGCCATGGAAGTCAACAAGAACCTGTCTCCTGGTCTTAAGATATGTTTGATTCTGGCTTGAATTGACAGCGAGAGGCAATGTAGATCTCAGCAATTAATACTGAAGAAAATATAGTTTATTTAGTTATGCAACAAATAATTAATACAATTCTATTAAAGAGATGCAAGCAGTTCATTAATTACGCCTACCTTGCAATGTAATGATGGAATCACTCTGCTCCATCACTCTTGGTGTCTTCTGATGCTTTGCTTGTGCTGCCAGGCATTTCATGTCTTCTCTGAGCCTTGGCCTCCCAGCTTAGATAAATATTCTATAAGTGCAAACAAGATCAGCAATGCCAGTGTGAGCAGCTGGACCAAGGCCCTGGGCCAAGGCACCGTGCTCTCATGTGTGTGTGCTTGGAAGGTGAACCTCAGAAACCTCACAATGCCTGGGTCAGTCCTGTAACACAAACAAACCTGAACAGACAAAATGTGTCCCTACAACCCCAGGTATGCAGTGACACACAGAGGTGACACGTGAACAGCCAGCTGTAATGCCTGGAAGGCTGTGAGGGCCTTGGCAAGGTGACTTATTCGTAACAAAGCACAGGAAATTGTTAAAAGTAATAAAGATATCAAATGAAAATCGTGCTGCAGCACTGCTAAGAACAGCCTTTCTTCTGTCACCCTGTCCCACACAATGTGGGTATGATCCTGCAGCCCCTCGATGCTCCCTGGCACCACAAACATCCCACTGACAGCAGCAGGACTGCAGGGAGGCTGGGGAATGCTGATCATCAAGGTGACTGTGCAGGATCAGGGCAGCACAGGGTGACAGATCAGCCCTGCTTCTGCAGTGCAGGAGAGCAAGAAAAAAA
>WEIU01022989.1:484572-532347 GCA_013389925.1 Aegithalos caudatus | reverse complement strand
GGGGGCTGCTCCGCGGGGTGTGGCCGGCGCTGAGGGGCAGCGTCCGGCGGTGAGGGGGGGGCTCTGGCTCCTTCGTCCTCGGGTGAGTCTCTGGACGGCTCCTGGCCCTTTCCCTTCTGGCAGCACCCGAGACGATGCGAGGCCGCCACGTTCTGGTCGCTTTCCCAGTGCTGATTGCCCCCCAAAGGCAGGGGGTCCCCTGAGCGCCCCGGCCCCGCTCTCCGCCCTCAGGGACTCGAGCCCCGTTTCTCACGCCGCCATTTTGTGGCGCTCTTCAGCAGCCCCTGTGGCGTCCCTCAGGATGGGGGTTTCCCCCCAGTTTTATCTCTTTTGACAAAAATAGTTTTAATTTTTAAATCCCAGTATTTTAGGGAATAATCTGCAGCAAAAGCCTTTTCTTTGGTATGTGCCGGACTAAGTAAAATGTGGCAATCCAGTGGGTGCTTGGTTCAGGACTCCTCACGGGGTTCAGGTCTTCTCCAGGGTTTCCTACAACANCCCCCCGCCGCTGTGTCCTTGGGGGAGCGGAGCACCGAGGCCGCTGCCCATGAGCCCGCCCGGCCGGCGCTGCGGTTGTTCCCCGGGCGAACGGGCTTAGCCCCTTCTCCTCACCGCCCAAGCTGCTTCGGGCTTGCCCGACTACCCCGGCTCGCAGCAGCCCCGGNAAAAAAAAAAAAAAAAAAAAAAAAAGGCACAGCAGCATAAACAACACGATGAGAGGCACATTTTAATTTTATTTTATCAAGAGAGATAAAAAAGCCACTAAATGTAAGATCTTCTAAATTTCAAGAAGATTCAAACAACCAGTCCCTTTACAGTCATAAACAATAATGAATAGCACGGGAGAAGCACAGGTTTGCTCTCAAAAGAGTCTCCCTAAAATGAAAATTATTCATATGGAGCCAACTGGAATTAATACTGTTTCACAACTTACAACTGGTAGAATCGATATATGGAATTTAAGGAAGATATTTACCTCACAGTATTATGGGTATTTTCCACCTTTCCACCTTTTAATGTTTCCACCTTGACTGTTGCCAGATGGGTTACTGAGAAGTGGCATTTTTAATGTTAGTACTATAAAGGCTTGAGATCACATCAGGCAGTTTGCTTTTGGGTTCTGCACCCAATACAGTCTTCTAATATATGAAACTTCATTGGTGCTTAACTTTATCAACCTAATTAAATTCCTTATAATTACATTAATGCCGTGCAAAAATGCAAACTGCATAATAATACTTTTCTCCTGGCAGCATTCTGAATAGCCCCATTAGAAGGAAGAGATGCAGTCCGAAGCTGGTGTAACACACAGGCGCGTGTGTTACATATTTATCTTTAACAAAAATATCATCTGAGCAGGAGAGTTTCCTCTGAGTCTCTCCTCCTGACTTGGCTGATGGTTTGATGCTACTTTTCTGCAGTATGTTCAAGAATCAGCCTTTGCTGCAGTCATATCCTGGAAGACATCAGATGTCAAAAGTTTGTTGCAGGCTGGTGTTATCTACTGTTTTTAAAGTCTGCAAACACAGTATACATTACCAGTGCCATTGAATCTCTCAGCCTTTTCTGCTAGTGACACCTGTATCCTCTTAATTCACAGCACAGAATAACATTTGACATTTGCAGTCACAGTACTTCATTTTAACAATACCAGAATAACAAGTATTTTACATATGCGTGCTTTCAGAAGCACTGTTTTCTGCAACTTCACCCTTTTCATAAATTCTATTGTAAAACCACAGTTAAAACCACAGTAAAAGAAAATAAACACTTTAATTCTCTCTGCAAAAGCATTAGTACTCTTCTGCAAAAATACTCAAAAGGTAAAATTATTTGTATTTTTGTGTGATATTAGAGTACTATCTATCTTATTAATATGCAGCTACACAGTCTGCTCTATTGATGAACTTTGTGTTGCAGTTTATAAAACAGTAAATAAAATTTCTTTGACCCAATATCTTGCAGTTTTTATGGGAAGTTTCAGAAAACCAGGTAATAAACGCTGTTAAATTTTTTCTCAAGAACAGCTTTTTAATACATGCTCCAAACTATTTTTTTTTAATAGTAAGGAATTACTTTGAATTTTCATTCACATGGTGTAAAAGCAAAAATATTCTGCCTAGTTCTGTGGCTTGAGGTACTATTTCCTAGTATTTATCTTAGTATTTTCAGAAGGTTTTTTTTTTCAAATCTGCTACCTGAAGTGTTTCCAGGAACTAGGCTTTCAATCATTTAAATACTTTTGGCAATACTGTTATCTCTTTCTGGGAGTTTTTATCCCAGCCTGTGCTAATCCATGCACTTGGATTAGGTGTTCGATCCTCCCCTAACTCCCTTATGAGACAAATTCATTTCTGTCCAACACCCAGCGTTTTAAACGCTGCCTTCGCCCCCTCCCGCTCCCACAGCCTCAGTGCTGCAGGATGGAGCCTTAATGCCACTTTAGTTCAATTCTGCAGTTGTTTTCTATTCCCCTTTATCCCGGATTAGGATCTCATCCTCCTCACCAATTTGTCGTGGCTTCGCTTCTCTCGCAGTGTGGTGGGGAAGCCACAGTGGGAGAAGTAAAGCCCGGACAACTTCGCTCACTGTTGATGCACCTGAGCTGTGTCCAGAGCGTTCGGATGGACGGCGTTTGCATCCCTTCTAGAGATCTCCATCGTCCCCCGTCTCTTGAAAAACTCATTACTGAATTTCTGCACATAGGAGCACCATACCAACAGAAGAAAGAATTTATAACAACCCGTTTTCCCTTAGATGAGCGTTCTGTCTTTAATCATCTTTAATTCATACACCTTTTTAGATGGACTTGGTTGTACGGGAGGAGTGTGCAGGATGCTGGAGGAACTTTTCCATCAGCAGCACTGCAGTCCATAGGCTTAGTAACCAGCTGGAGTACAGGCTACACGTTTTGTACACAAACATCTCTCCTTGTATTCTTCATTGCCTTCTGAGAACATTAAGCCTCTCAAACAAAGGGAGAGGAGCAACGCTTTACCTAAATTATAAATCTCCTTTTTTCCCTGACTGTGATTGAGACTCTTATAGGTCCCTCGCCATCATTAGTGAGAAATTTGCTTCCACTAGAAAGCAATTCAAATGCAGTTAAAACTACTTCTCTCCCATTTATGTTAAAATGTGTGGTATTGTCTTGCCATTTTGACTTGTTTATTGTATCAACAAGGCTTTTGACTGTGTAAATCCTTGAATTGCATTTTTCTTTTGAAGTTTAAACAATGAGTGACGAGGTTTCAATCAACTGGGAGAAAATTCTGGTCAAGCTTGGTAGGTCATTCTATACTACTTTTTTTTTTTTTTTTTTTTTTTTTTTTTTTTTTTTTTTTTTTTTTTATTAATTTTTTTTCTTCTCTTAATATAGTTTTTTTTTTTTTTTGTTAACAATTACTTATGCACTGCATACAGTGATATTTTTCTGCTTTAAACAGTTAACTGCAAATAAATGAATAATATTAAGCTTTTGTACTTTGCCTACATCATGGTTTGTTAGCTGTAAGTTTGTGGAGAGGGCTCCTGACAACTATTTAATAGTAAAATTTCTGGTTTGATATTTTGCTAAAATAATTGTTAATCAGAGTTTGTGCAATTAATGCTGCACAGCATATTTGTTTCACAGCTCCACTCATATATTTATATAACGAAGGGTCAATTTTCTTCTTAAGCTTCCGAGGTAGAAAAGGGTCGCAGTGCTAAGGAACATGTGGATCAGCAGATCAATTGTGAGTAGTGATAAATTATCGTTTTATTGCATGCCGAACACTGATTTTGTTTCATTCATTAATCCTGGGACATGCTCCGTGTCTGGGGGGCGGAAGCAGGATAAACAATGGAAGCTGTCCCGTGTCCTGCTCTCACCCTGCCTCATCTTTAGCCATCAATACTTGCTCATTCTCCCCAGCAGACTTTGCTTTTGCTCGAGACTTTTAGCCGAGGCTGTTCAGCTGCCTCATGGACAGCCAGTTTCATGCTGCGCCATTTCCTGCTCTGACTCTGCAGCTCCTCACAGTCACTGGCAGCCCTTTGATTCAGCTGTGCTTGCTCAATACATCTGCCACTTGCCTCCCTTTCTTTCTTCATGTTTTTTGTTCTTTCCACATTTGGACCTCTGCCTCACTGCATCTTCTCTCTTTCTGTTTTCTTAAAATAATGAAAGTCCTCTCAGTTGCTGCTACGTACTCAAGCCTGGTTCTTCTTTTTTTGCAATCAAGCAGCTGGTTACTTTATTTGAAATTGAAAACAGTAAACCCAAAGAGAAAGTCTTGCTCTGTATCAAATTTGTTTTCCCCCAGGGCTTACAGACAACTTACGGACTTATGTCTGCACTGATTTTTTTAACCATGCTACTGTGTGGAATCCCTCATAAGAATGTCTGAAGAATAGTTTCTCTACCACAAACAATCTGATAACATCTGTGCTCACCTCTGTTACTTCATAGGTAGATGTCAAGCACATAACCTCCATAAAAAAAAAAAAAAAAAAAAAAAAAAAAAAAAAGGAAGAAGAGAAAATTCTGGTCTAATTGGTGTTCTTTCTGATTATAACATTTCAAATAATCTTCACTGATATGTCCAAGCAAGTACTTATTCATTAAGAAGATTATCACAATTAATTTGTAACATCTTAAACATGAAAACATTTGTAACACTAAATCTGGCACACCTTGGATTCTGGTTTAACTCTCCAGTCACACAACTGAACCTTAGAGATGAGGCTTTTTTTTAACATTTATAGGCTTAGAGTAAATGCTCTTGGGGAAAATCCAAAGGCTGTGTGGCATAGCTGCTTTTGTGTTCAGTTCAGAGACACCTAAATATGTGTAAACACACAGGCTTTTAGCAGTTTGGGTTAAGTCTTTCAAAAACTTAGCAGAAAATAGTAACACTGATGTAATTTTGTCTCTGTGTGAGTATTACTTGGCAGATGAACAGCTGTAGCATTCAGCCTTGGACTTTTGGTGTGAGATTCATCAGGCTATTTGGCTACAGTCCCTTTCTTACCAGTGGAGGGAAACAGGCACTTTTAGGGTGTGATTTACCTTACACTGAAGAGACAGTTTAAAGTGGGTGAGATAAAGCAAACTTTAAAAGTGTCAGCTTGTCTCAGCTGGGTGTAGCTGCAGCCATGGCTGTGTTTCTCTGAAGGAGGTCCCTGCAGATGGATCTCACCCACCAGGTCCTTGTGAAAGCACAGGCTGAATTGAACAGCTCACAGAAGTGCTTATCTGGAAAAAATACTAAATGAGATGTGAAGTGTGTATTTTGTTAATAGCATGATGTTGCATTTTGGTAAATCTTAAAAGTCATCTACAGGGTTCTGCCCCATTCAGCTGTTTATTTACAGAAATGAAGCCATGTCAGTTGTCCAATATTTATACTTCATGCTAAGTCAAGGCAAGTTACTGACTTTAGATTTTGAAAATATTAAGCAACTTAATAATCTGTAACACTAAAGGATATGACACTATCAAGGATAACCCAAGATATTAAATTACATTGAGAAATTTTTGCTTTTCACTGGCTGACATTTCTCTGTGAGAAATGGTTTATTTTCCTGCTATAACTGCAGATGCTGTTGAAAATTAATATATAGCAAGTAGTGCAAGACCAGAGCCAAACTTCAGGATGAACTGAAGTTCCAGAGCAGTAATTCCAACAACTCAAGACCCATCTTGCATCACTAAGATGCTTTTCCCAGTTGAATAAATGAGGATGTGGCAGGATGTGATTGACTTCTGTGTAGGGCCACCTACTCTGGTACTTAGTGCTTCAGGGAAGCAGTGGTAGCAAGGGATGATTTAGCACTGATAAATCTGAAATCTTTCATAGAAAAAAAAGAATTAAAAAATGCAGAGAAAAAAAATTCACCAAGTTGTGCTTATTGCATTGCAAAGTGAGCATGCATGACAGCTTTTACTTGTGTTCAACAACATGGATTCTCCTCTACTTATTCAGGAAGTTATCAATTATCAGTTATCAGTTATCAGCTGTCTGCTGGCAGAAGAGGAAGAATTAAGAGTTTGCCTTAAGAATCTCCACAAATATCATAGTCCTTGAGAACCTGTCATTATAATGCACTTTCAATTAATTAACCTGTGTCCTATATTAATTTATCATACATAACACATTCCTACATTGAGTAAAATTGCTTTTTATTTTTTCTCATTCTGTTTTCCACTAATTTCTTATATGTTTTTGGTGATGTTTTTATTTTTTCCTTTATTGTAGTCAGCTTCCCCACTCAGAACATTTGAATTCTGCAAAAGAATACAAATGTTTGCAAGAGGGTCCTGGTTCTGGCTAGAGAGTGAGTGAGCAGTGCATGGTTTGGAGTATTCCAGTGGGAACACTGAGCTGGGGAATACCACTAACAGTTACTTCAGTTCTGTACAGACTGGGAGTCAGAAACAGCACAAATCATGGCAGTCTCACAATATTAAATATTAAATGATAATTAAATGGTAATTAAAGTACTCACCCCACAGCTGAAAACCCCCATGTTTTGACTCACTTTGTTGTTACTTGGCTTTATTTACAGGCTGTCCACTCACCTGGCATTATGGAGATTAATATTTTTGGAAGGAATTTTCAATAATTCTGATTGTAGACTTTTTCTTTCATGGATTTATTGAAAATACTTGAATATATTTTAAATTTCTTTTTTAATTTCAGTGTACACTGCAAAAATCACAGAAAAAAAGAATGAAATTGCTTGTTTGGAGGAAAATATAAAAAAAGGCAATGAGGAACTTGCTGATGTGCAAAAGCAGAATGAGAGTGGCAAGAAGAGCTGTGGTGTGTGAGTATAAAAAGAACCTGAACTCTGAGTTGTGCCTGGCATTAAGGAAGACAGTGAGGAAGGAAGGGAAAAATATGTGTGTGTGTTCTGACAGCAGTGATATTAAAGAAAACTTTAATATTCCTCTTTTTCTTAAAAACTGCAAATCTTTAAGTATAAAAATTATAGTACTACCCATCTGCTGAAGAAGAATTATAGAAAATTATAGAAAAGCAGACTACATTTAATTTTGGGTTGGTTTTTTATTAAAATCCTCAGTTTTCAGAAGATCACAGGTACTGTCTTTGCAGCATGCTAAAGTAATATTAACGTAATAGAAGCACAATTTTTCTACACTTGGATGCATCTGAGTTTTGTCAAATTTGACCAATATTAAGAATATTGTTAAAAAAAAACTTCCTAAAATTGAACATCTTTCTATTCTTTCTTCACAACCTGTTTCATGTTACTTTTTGTTCTATAATATTTTCACACAAGATGTGCCATAGCTGCCTTTCCATACACGTGTGTGTATTTCTGCTGGCAGATTCCAGTATCAGTTTTGCTCCAGACTCCAAAATTTGTCTTCTGGCCACAATCTTTTGATGAATGCAATGGGCTGCCATTCACAGTTTTCCTTACATAAATATTTGTATCAGATAATTAGTTCAAGTTTTAAATGCTGATCCCTTTTGGATCTTAGTAATTAGAAACTTTTCAAGACACAATTTAGCTACAAGGAGTTTTATCTCCCTGTCACGTAATTTTTAAAAATCAAAACCTCAGGTTGTTTGCAAAGGTAGCTGAAAAGGCAAATCTATATTTGACAATACAGAGAGTTTGTCCCAGGTGATAAAATCCATCAGAATGTTCCATTCCTCCACAATCTGACTAGTTCCTCAGCAGCTGGAGTGAGGATTTGTTGGAAAAATCTGTTTTGTTTTCTTACAATTCTATATGTAAAGGTAAGTACTTCAAGAAAAAGATCTATGAAATACATTTGAATTTTTTTTTTTTTTACTATGTGAATGGAGAGCATGGGTGTTTCTGAGAATAAAGAGGGAAGTAAAGATGGCATTTGGGTTCTTTCTAGATTTATTTTGAACTCTCAGAAGGAAAAAGAAAGAGTGGAATCATTAGTGAATAATGTGGGTGTAGTGGGTGGCTTATTTGAATGAATTGCCATTCAATACTGATTTGTAGCTTTACCATTAAAAGTGTTGGGAAAAAATCTGACCTTGGTAAAAAATTCTGTTTTTCCATTGCATTAAGTTCTTGCCTCCAATGTAGTATAAAATGAACACTTACTCAAGTTTATGAAACTACCCACACTGCTTCCTTTGATATCTTTTTAAAGCTCCAAATCTGTTTGTAAATGACAAACTGTTAAGTGATGCAAATGAAGGAGTAAAAAATTAAGGGTAGAACTAACGATCTGATCTAAATTTTAATCATTGAATTCAATGGGTTTTGGCTCAAGTCCTACAAAGAATAATTAATGGCATTAGTGTAAAGAGACTGAAAATGAGAAGTGACTCATTAATGAATACATGTATTCATAGAAGGACAATGCTTGCAGAAGAGTAGAGACTTTGTGTCTTAAATTATTGGAAATGTCATTTAACGACAGACTGAAAACTGCAATAAACAAGCCCTGACTATAACATCAGACAATTAGAGCACTTACACAGTAGAATTACCCCAAACTTCTAAAATTTATTCTAGTTGACACTCTATCTATACTGGACATGATTCTAATGTTGGTTTTGTAAATTCAGATACTGTTTTGGAGTCACAATCACCCTCACAGCTGACTAATTGCCAGTGATAGAGCTCAATAGAGCTCTCAGAGAAACAACGTTTTGTCTGGACTACATTATCAGTATCTTGAAGCAGATTTGAAGACTGAACAAAATACAAGGTTCTTACATTCAACAAATCTAGAGAAAATATGATATATAGGAGAGATGTATTGGGATAATGCTGTGTTTTCTGAAGAAATCCATATTGTTCTATGTAAGAAAGACCTGAAGACAGAAAATAACCCAAATGAAACATTTTTAGACAAATGATGGCATTTTGCTAATATTTAGTTTCTTGAAGGATCCAAACTAGAAATGTGGGTACCAGAGCAGTAAGAAGTAGTGAAATGCTGCTGATGGAAGCTATTCAAATTTTATTGTTTCTCTTACAATTTTTAAATTTGGATTCAAGGATGGTGGGATTTCATGGAAATAGAAGATAGTTTTTAAAAAGCCACATGAACTCAAAATGTTATTAGTTAGGAAAGAAATTTTTGTCTTGTCCCACTAGCCAAACTGCAGGATAATTTTACTGCTTTCAGAGTTGTGTGGATAGAGATCTTTTCTATACCCTGGCTGATGAGAAGGGCAAATAAATGTGATGGCTACCAAGGACATTCATGAGACACTGATGAATTTATCAAGTAAATGAGCTGCTTGAATCCTGCATACCTGGTTGTGTTCACAAACCACTGTTCTTGTACCACGTGTTTTTTCCATGTCCACAGGATAGATGTGAACAAAAAATGTAACTCACAACATGGTTTGTGCTCTGATTAATAAAGTCTCTATGGATTTTACATGTCAGGGTTGTTTTTTTTCCTCCAAAGAAAGTAATGGAGTTTTCTGAGTAAAAGAACATCACAGTGTCTGGTGTGCAAACATATTTTTATATAAATATGTTGGTTTCTGCTTTTGAAAAAATCTGACCCTTTTGAAATTCAGCTTTCTGCTGAATTTGCAGTAGATGTTTTCTGCTGAATTTGCTGAATTTGCAGTAGAAGTAACATTTTGTAGTTGCACTTTTAATCACCAGTGGTGTCCAAAAATTTGTGCCAGGAGTACTGGATGGTTCATGCTTCTTAGACCATTTTTTTCCCCCACAGACAGGATACTTACTTTCCAAAACCTTTTAAATATGCCTCTCCTAAAGATCACATCTGAATTTCACTTGAATCAGAAAGCCTATCTGCCTGTTTTTCTAGCATTCCCATATCCAAGGCAGAGGCACCTCTAATGCCTGGATGTTGAGAAATTCATGTTCTTTCAATCATAAATATTCTGTGGAGCTGCTCTGCTCTCAGTACCCCCTGCAGCCTCCTGCTGTGGAAAAGTCCCTTTGGTCCCTCTGAGCAGGACTTGCTTGGCAAATGGAGGAAATTCTGAGTGTGGCTGCTGCTTGCATTTAGGTGTGAGATGGGTGCTGGTGATACTGGTGAGAATGAAGTTGTGGGTGTCTCCAACAAGCAGGTTCAACATATCTAAAGGATTTACTGATGGTGATGTGTTGATAACCTAAAATGTGGATTTAGATGCCTCATTACTTAGCATGAGCTCCAAATATTTGTGAAGTTCATTCCCTTTATTCCTTAAAAGGTACTTTGTAATGTTTCTTAATTCTAAATATATATATTTTCTTTTTTTCTTGAATTTGCAGATTTAAAATATTAACAAAATAAATGTATTCCTCCCAAATCTGTCCCAATCCAGGACAGCCTGCAAAAGATTTCTGCACTAAACCCATTTATGTTTAACTTTAAAAAATATAAATAATTGGTAAGCTAGCTAAAGTAACTTGGTGTCTTCTAAATGTTTTTTTTACTCAGAAAGACCACTAATAACCTTTTGCTTTTTGTTTACTTTGTCCACAGCTGGAAGCCCACCTATGCAATTCTTAAAAGGCATGGAGAATGTGTGAAAAATTACATTAAAGCTTTAGAGGAAGCTACAGAAAATGAGAGGTATCTGATCACATGAGATGAGGTTTCCAGCAGTAGCACTGACTAAACTGATCAGCAAAACTGGTGCTGTCTGCATGAAAAAATTGTTGCCAACTTTTCAGGAGTTTATAGTCACTTATAAGTGACTGAATAATCAAAAGAATTTTTTGTTTACCTTACTATGAGATCATATGTTATTCTGTAGCTGCCAAAGAAATATGATAAAATATTAGTTCTTGAAATTCAGTTGCTTCCCAAATGCCTATTACAATTTTTCAGAACATTGTACGATTTCAAGAAAAAATCTACTGTTTCAAGAAAAGCCCAACACAAATAAAAACAATTAATATTTTCAGGTAACAGTTAGAAACATTCACATAATTTTATGCTTTTCCTTATTTTTGAACATGAATTGCATAGGATTATCAGAATATACAAATCCAATTTTTGAATACTGTTGTGTATTCTTCAAAATAATCACTAAGCATGCAAATTCTGAAAAAGGAGTAAGTGGCTCAGAAAAGCTTGGTCTAAAACCATTTTAAGACCAGTAGTGAGCTTCTAATCAGAATTAATTGCAAATTCAAGTTCTGTTCAGTGAGTGGCATCTCAGGTGTTTCACCTTCATTAATTAGACTCAGCATTTAAAAGCAATTACTAATTGCGTGATGTAGCTGCCTAGAGTCACTGAAACAAAGAACAGACCCTGAAGATTCTCACTGGAATGCACCAAACGTGCTGTGCGAACCCTCCAAAGTTCCACGGAACAAAGTAGAACTGATCTCCATTTCAGGCTGCTCACCTGCACTGCTCTGCATCGGAGGGGGTGGGGGATGCTTGGCCTTGTGCTGCAAAAGTCAGGGCAGGCCCCTCCAGATACCCAAATACCAGTTTAGAGTTGTAAATTTAGGTGATTTAAAACATTGGCTTTGAGTCTTTTGTAATCGTTCTTTTTGCCAGTTGTCCAAGACAGCAGAAGCAGCATGCCTGAGAGCCTTTAATTAACTCACTTAGTAGCTTATCTTTCTTCTTCCTGTTCAGAGCTCTAAATTTGGTGAAAAATAAGGCTAAATTGGCTTTCTATGAGTATATGATTAAGCCATTTTGGCTTTCACTAATTTGAGCTGACAAGCCAAAGAAGCATTACTTTTAAATTGCTTCTTTAGATAACTAGTTTCAAGTCCAACATGAAAGTGTTTGATCTGTTTTCCTGAGCTTAATTATAAGACATCATGAGTACAAATCACAAAATAGATTTAATTCCTGGATTTTTTAAAACTGTGCTCCAAATATAGTCTCTCTGCACCAAAGCATTTGATGATATGTTCAAGTCAGCAAATTCTAAATATTTAAATTAGGAAGAAAAATAAGTGTCTTTAGAAGTTTATGAGCTGAATGTTCTTTATAGCCTGGCATTTGAGGGCACTGAGGATGTGCTGCTTTAGATGGAAAGATGTTTTTAAAAGATGGGTAGATCAGTTCATGTTTAATTAGGCACTTAAAATGGAGGTTTATGAAATGTTCCACTTTTTTTTTGTTGTTGTTGTTGTTATTGGTTTCAAGAACATAAAAGAATCCATATATGAACTGGAAGTTAATCCTGAAAATAAGTGATATGAAGAAGGAAAAGTAATAAATTGCTATCTACATAATGTTCAGGGGGTTGTGAATGTTGTCCTTTTCCTGTTGTAATCAAATTAATTTTTAAGAAATTAATGTGAACAGTGGTGAAATCTAAATTTTAAACAGTGATAACTGTGGTAAAACAGTGGTAAATTTGGAGTTATCTGCATGAGCTGGAGGATATAAATTACTTAGAGAAAATATCAAAAATAGTGATGGTTACTCAAGACTACTATACTATATATGGCCATAAATATTATATGTGAAAAATAGATTTTGGGAAAAGAATATAAACTTTTGGGATTATATTCACAAGCTTGAAATGCACCAGTTACAACAAATTATTTTACTTATTTATATTATCTAAATTTATTTGTAATGCATTCTAAGTTTATTAGCAAATTAATTTTTTTATCAGCTATTGTTGTAACATGTATTTAATGAAATAGGACTGAATATTTTTCATGTTTCATACTTCAGAAATTGTATACAGTATACAGAAATATTAAGTAAATCAAAAAACTTAGATTTCTGAGACCACGTGTGTAGGAAAGTAAATAGGTTAGTGTCATTTTGTATGTGAAGTTTGGGAAATAGCAATTCCTAGGTTTGATTCACAGTGCTGACCTAGAACTTTTGTCCCCTAAAGTTTAACAGTCAGTTTAACAGGAACTCATGCCTGGAGTGTAGCTTGATTTGAAAATTAGAATCTGACTGTGTTTTGCCTTGTGAATTTGTTTTCCTTTTGTAAGAGCAGAAGATTCTAGTATTGAATTTGGACATAAGTTTTTCTCTGTCTCATTGCCTGTCAAATGCAGCCTTTCAATCATGCTGCACTGAAATGATTAATGGCAGTTTGAGATAAAATGTGTTCCTTAAAGAGAAGTCCTGTGTGCTTTGCAAGCACTGAGAGCTGTTCCTTAATGTAGGGGCAGGTTAAGAGGTAGGCTTCTGCTTTTAATTGCTTTTATGCACCATAGTTTTTCCCATAAAGGAATTTCTTGCTAATCTTTAGGTGTACTAATAACTTAATATTTGTATTTAATTTGCTTCTCCATTGTCCACATAAGCTTTTCCTGCATTAATTGATGTTACCTACTTCAGTAATTCATAGCTGTGTGCTCACATGATGTCAGTGAAGTTACATTTAGTGTAACATTAATTTACAGGGCAGCCCCACAAGAAGCTGAATATTCTGGCTCTTTGCCACTTAAACATTTAAGTGTTTGCTTAACCTGAAGTATGAACAGTCCTGTTGTTTCAGTGTGACTGATGTGTGTGTTTAAGGCTTCCCTGAGTCACACAGAGATTACTCAGCATCTCCTTGGAGGCAGCTCTTAGTCCAGTGGTGCACCAGGCTGCCCTAAATATGGGAGCTTTGGCCAAATTATCTTCTGTAACTTTGATCCAGCTCCACCAAAACTGATGGAATTGTGCCAGCATGCACCAGCAGAGACTTTGGCCTGCAGTGAGTTTCATGATAATTACACAGGGAAAAACACATTTGTCACCTGCCAGGCTGCCTTTGAGTATGGTATGGTCTAAATTCCCTTCAGAACAGGGAGGTTTGGCTGGTTTTTACATCATGGCTATTCTTTGTTACATACAGCATAGTTTTCCTTGAATATGGCTGGAAAACAGAAAAGTAAAGCCAAATATTACCATATTAAATATAAACTGACTTTTCTTCTTATGATACCAGCAAATTAACTCAGCTGATGCCATGAATTTATAGGGTTTTTTTCCCTTATAAACAATGGTTTTCCCTGAAAAAAAAATTATATGTGTTTTATAGGAAAGTGTATGAGGATTCCATAGACCTGTGCAGAAAGACTTTGGAGGAACATCGCAAAAAATATACAGAAACTCCTCTTGCCCAGAAGTATTACAAAAAAAAGGCAGAAGTTGAGGAAATCCAAAAGAGAATTTTGAAACAACTTGAAAAACACAAATGGAAAGAAGATGTTTGCTTGGATACTCTGGGTACTGCTATTGTCAATGCTTTTACAATAAAATCTTTTGGTAGTGCACTGCACATTAAAGGTGCCATACAGAAAACCTCTAATTTTCCAAAGTTAGTTAATCTAATAAAATATATTCTCTTTATTACACCATTTTTAGAAAAAACATCTGAGCAAATAAGAATTTAGATTATACATAGTAATATTCTTCCTCCAACCCATAAATGTAATGGGGAGAGATTTGTCATTGAACTTCTTGGGGTAAAAAAGTTCTAAGAATTCTTTAGATCAAGCCTCTCAAAATTTTAAATTTAATTTTTGTCACTTTTTACTGCTGGTTTTAAATGGCATTACTGTTATCCTACAATTTTTGTTATCTATACTAAGTCAACATAAATACTCCTGATCTAATAATCTGTCTTGTATTTGCTAAGAAAATGGATTTGTTATTTAATGATCTGAAAGCAATTTTTTTTTTTTTTTTTTTTTTTTTTTTTTTTTTTTTTTTTTTTTTCAGAGACTGTTCCTTTTACATCCATAAATGCTTGGGCTATACACATGTATCCTTGATTTCTAGTGTTTGTTCAGTTGGCAGGAAAGAAGTTTTATATTTACCTTTCACAACTTTCTATTTGAAAATAATTATATATATATTTATGTTTAGAGTGGCAGCATTGGTATTTTTCTGTGAGAAAACAGAAGGTCAAATTCAGCCATTCAGTTTAAATTTATGGGAGCATTTTGGGGAAAGAAAATAAGTTTTAATTTAATAACAGATATCCATCAAAACACTTCATTTTGAAGAAGCTTAATTGAAGTAAGAGGTGAAGATTTGCCAAGTAAATACAGATTTATCAGAGCTTCCTGCACCTCTAGCATTTGTTATAGCATAGAGAGGTGAGGGATCTGCATCCCTTGAAAAAATATATTGTTGTAAAATATATTCCATGACATGGAAGTGCCTCTACGAGGGAAAAAACACTGGAAACCTTGCAGCTTGCTGAAACTGTTGCTCAGGAAAACAGCAAACTGGAAAAAAAAGCAGAAGAATTACAAGTGAAAATTGACTGCTTAAAAAAGGTAACTCTATCTTGCTTTTATTTTATATAGATATGTGTTATATATGTGGTCATACATAGCACTGTTACATTTGCTGAAACATCAAAAAAGCAGTGTGTTTTCAAGCTCACAGACCAACAGGATGATTCCAGCCTTATAATTATGTTTCTATAGCATCACATATGTTATCTTAGAGAAGAGGGGTTCATGAATATTAAGGTTCTTAAAGCTTGCTTTCTGCTGACCTCAGTTTGTGCCACAGTTTCTGCTAGGGCACCGTGTGATGATGACTTTGGTGTCAGCTCAGGAAAATGCACTTGAAAATAGATCAGGGCCACTCCCAGGGCTTGAGTGTGCAGCTTTCACAGGTCCTACTGGGTTTTTAAGGGTTTGTATTTAACTAAATATGCTTTGTGATGAGAATAATGGAAATTCCTTCTCTCCTTATTTTTTTTCCCCAAAATACATGTGTGGGTATATAATACCCAGCTGTAAAACTGGCTAATTGACTAGGAGAAGCACTGATTCCAAAGGGAGAATCTTCAAAAAATAAAAATCAGTGGGACCTTATCAGTACAGAATTTGTACCTACTCTTTTGTAAAAGGCCTCTTCTAAGCCTGAGTAGCCCAATCTTGTAAAGGTTTAGTAACTTTTTGTGGCATTGCATCTGGGTGCTTTTACCTGTCTGGACAAGGACTCCATTTACTGCCTTGTGCTGAGAGCAGCACATTTTGCCCAGGTGTTTTTTTCTGTTTATATTCTGTGATCCTGTTTGACACTCCTAGTTTCAGACTGAAGTTGCCCATGTGGTTTGTGCAGTGTAAACATACAGGAAGAGTGAATTTGTTTATAGTTATGAAAGAGATCATGGAAGGAACTCCGGGTTCTGACATTTAGGCCTATGCTCCAAATCTTCTGTGTTTATTCCAGTTGATAGAGTTGATCTAACAAAAGATATTGGCTCTTTTTAACCTTGTTGTCCTTATTTCTTCAGAACTTTTTGGCTACAAAATCTACTACTGAGCACTGATTCAGCAAACTTTTGCAGCATGTAGCTAAAATAGTTCAAGTTTTGTCAATTTTTATGTCATTTGTTCTTTATCTTTTAAGACCCTCAAAGAGACTAAAGAAGATCAAAATAATTCCAAAAATATTGAAGGAAAAAATCAGAAGATTCTTGAGAAGCAAGAAGCGTTTAAAGAAAGGTACACTTCAAAATTACTTTTCCTCTTGCTTTTATCCAGAATACTACCTCAGAATTACAAAATACAAATTACAGAATACAAAAACTGCTACAAAACACAGATTGTTTTTAAATAAGGACTGGCAAGCTTCTCAAATCCTGGTCATGTGATTTAATTATATAATTTAACAAGTTTTGTATTTCTGAGGGTTCAGATAGTGACAACTTTTGATTCTTGGAAGCCCAATATATCTGAAACATGCTATAAAATATTTTGTAGAAGCATTTTCTCCTCAGCTACTGCTGAGAGATCTGTGTAAGTAGTTTTGAATGCAACTACAGTGACTGTGCAGTCAGAGATAAAATAACATTAACTCTACTAAATATATATTTGGAAAAGGAGTCAGGGTTCCACGTCAGTTGTCTTCACCTCTGAACTACTTAAGAAATTTAACTCTTAATTTAGTTCTTAAAAACAAGCATGAGTGAAAGTTTCATAGACAGGATTAATGGCTTAGTAAATTAGTCAGCAATCATTTACAGCTGGGACTCACTTTAATTTGAGCTCAATTACAAGGACTGAAAGTCACCATCAGGACTATCTTGCACTTATCTGGAGTTCTTGTGAATGTTGAAACACCTCCTGTGGAGCTGACACTTTTAGACCAAAATCCTTTTTAAAGCTAAAATATGTCTGAAAGACTTAGACAAAGTGATTTTATATTATGGTGTGCTTGAAAAAGAATCCTTTTAGGACTTTAAATAGGCATTTAGTGGAACATACCAATCAAAAAGTGTCATTTTAGTAATTCCTAAGATTCTTTTCACAGGGGCCTTTTAAGTCTTAATATCTTCTTACAGGCCTATGAGTCATTCAGATGATCATTTCTTTGTGGTGTAGCCTTTGCACCCATTTTACCTGCTCATGTAGGATTTTTGTAATTGGCAAGAATAGAAACTTGGGGAAGCAAGCAATCCCCTTAGTTTTAAGACAAGGTAAAAAAAAATGGGAACCACTGTCTCTGAATTTTTAAAGAAACCCATGTGTGTTCAGTCTGCAGAAGACAAAACAGCAGTTAAAGACCTGTGCTCTGGGAATGGAGGTGTAAGAATCCCTCAGTGAGGCTCCTTGTGGTAAGGAATCCATAGGGTGCACAGCCAGACCTGCAATTTGTACATTCCTTTTCCTGCCATGGAGTCTGCTTGTACCTTCACCTGAAGCTGTGTATGTTCCACAACATAAAGGCTTGAAGAAAGTGGCATAAAATTGGTTTATTAATGCCTTTATCTGACATTAGTGTATTAAAAAATCTTCACTAGAAAGCATGGAAGTGACTGCTTAAGTTGGTGCTAAAAATGGGTGTATTATGAAGCTGTAAAAAACCCAACCAAACAAAAGAAAACTCTGGGAAAAAAAACAAAAACAAAAAACAAAAAACAAAACCAAACAGAAACTCTGTACTGAGAAAATGAGCCATAGGAAATAAAACCTTTGCAGACTCAAAGCAATGTACAAAAATACAACATCAGAATATGGGTACTAAAGGCAGGAGTTTGTTTCAAGCTGTCCTGCAGCCACTACAAAGTTACTACTCTGCAAAAAGGTCTTTGTGAAGAAAGGAGATATCTTAATCTTCTACCACAAAAGAACAGGAAATAAAAAGGAATTGTACTGTAAATCTCCATGAACTGATCCAGACCAGCATGAAACCAGCAGCTCCAAGGGAAAAACTAGAGAGCAATGAAAGTACTGGGCAGAACAATGTACAGATTAATACCCATGAAAAGCTTTAGAAGGCTTCAAGACAAGAAGCAAGCTTTCAATTAATAGCTGCTGATATATATGTTCTGCTCTGGGCAGCAGGATGGCAGTGGGAACTGTTCCTTTAAAAAGCCTGGAACTCTATGGTTTGAATCACTTAGGTCTGGCCAGTTTTTGGTTAGAATATAAAACACAGATTCCTCTGCTCTTACCAGCTCTTGTCTCTGATTCACAGCTCTGCAGTTACACTGACAAGTGTCACAGTTTAATTTCCAAAGCAAGAGTTCTCATCAATCACCAAACAGAACTCAACTCTTTTGAAGCCCTGGTCTTGATGTCTCAATTAGACATTGTATTCATTACAAAGAAAGGCTGGTATCTTGAACTGTGCTATGGCATAGATAGTGCCCATTCTCTCTGCTTTTGTAAAATGGTTGGGAGAGATTTAATTCCATGACTCTGTAATTCTTTATTTCTTTTTCTTTCCAATTTGGTCATGTATTAATTCCATCTTTTACTTTCCAAATGAGAGCTTTTTGCTACATCTTCAAATAAAGGAGATTCCATGGTGGATTATTGCAGTTCTTTCAGCATCCTTACGTCAGAAGTGATTGACTTTTACTGATCAAAGAAAAAACTTGATAATATAAATCTTAGAATAGTACTTATGAAGTTGTTTCTGGATTTCTAATGTAAATATATATGAAGAGCCAACTCAAAAGAATGCCCCTGATGAGAATACTGAAAGAATGAATATCTTAAGAACCTCTGAGTTTGGTTTGTAACTCTACCTTTGAGACCTTCTTCTATATAGATATGCATTGTAAGATTTTTTTTTATTTAATGGAGAGTAAATCTTTAGAAATACAGAGTTGTCTGCTAGGCTTTACAGGAGCACAAGGAAACTGACCCCAGGAACTTTTAAAAACAGAATTTGACATCCTAAGTTCTGAAAACAGCCCCAACCAGACAACCACCACAAATCCTCCCCTATTTATGGCAGTCTAACTGATGACCTCAGCCACAGTAGCCTCGTTCAACTGATCTTTGAATGATGATCATGGCAAAAGGAGACACTGAACAAAGTGAAAAATTTTAGCCAGAGTTCTGTGCTTAGCCCTGTTTGGATTTCTCCTTGCTTTTGAGTTCCCTGCATCTGAATTTAAAGATACACCACCACACACATCTTGTTTTCTGTATTCATTCTTGACACGGGTTTATCTAGAACTTAACGTTACAGAAAGATGTACTTTGGTTTTTAACTTTTTTAGATGGTAGATGTTTTGTACAGTTTGTTCAGTCTCAGTCCAGCACAGCACCAGTTATAAATGTAACTGCAAGAGAAAATAGTCCTTTTCATCAGAGATGCTTGGCTGAGGTGCTTTCAGGGTTTTATGTGAGCACAGTTCACACAGTTCACATGTATGTATATGAGTTTAATATATTCAGTCCTTGTATTTAGCCAGGGCTTCTCAGTGGTATTTTTTTATTAGTATTGTTAATTTTACTACACGCTATCTTATAAGGTGTATCCTATGTTTTATCTTATTTTTGTTTGTGGAGAATTTCAAGAAGAACAAAAAGACTGACTCAGTTCTTCATTTATTCTGAACAGCATTGTTCAGTCAGCTACAAACCAGATGTTGTAGCTAGAAGCACTAAGCAGGAATGCCAGAGAGAAAATAAAATAGAACTCATTATTCTAAAAAAATAGTAAATGTTCCTGTGCTGAACAGCCACTTTACTCTTCATTGTTCTGCTAACCTTTGTCTTTCTGTACTGTAAAGGGCTATTTATCCTACACAGATAATTACCCCACAAGTGAAAACACTTGCTGCAGTTTTCTCTTTTGTGTCTGTGTAGTGTGAGTATTCCAGACAATCTCAGACAGAGAGGGAGAGAGAGAAAGTGGTTTTAAATGTGAAAATGTGATTTCAGAACTACAATAATGAGGCATTTTAATCTGAGTGTAAAACTCCACAATATTAATACTTGTCTTTGATACTGACAAAATTTAAACAATCTTCTTTCTCAGAGATACTCTCTCTCTGATATTGTTTAAAGAAAACCTCATTTTTATCAACTACTGGTGCTGAGGGTAGTAGAACTTCCTTGACAACATCCAATGCCCTTGAGAGTTCCACTTATTTGAACCAGTTATATTTTATGCAGTTATATTTATATAGTTTATTTTCTTTTGCAATGATTAGTTTGTGTTTTTAATTTAAATTTGTTTAGGGTGTTTGAAGAGCGTGAACACTCATCTTTGCCAAAGAAGAAACATCAGCTGTATAAAACATTCCATGTCCCATGCCTTCCTCAGAAATTTGTCCAGCCTGGACAGAGTTTTAGATTCTCAAAGCAAAGATCAGAAACAGGTGTAGTGGGTTTAATGACTTCAGTGAGCATTTGGGGTTATTTTTGTGTGAATGAATGGGTGAGTGATGATTAGAAATCTAGTGAACTGCTCAAGTACTTACAGTTGAAGCCAGGCTTTCAATGGAAGTTGGGTGCTTACCTTTTTTTATATTCTGGAAACCTTGTGTGTCTGATTTCTCCCTTATCTGTGCAATGAGTAAAGTAACATGACATACACCTGATGCATAGTGTCAGAAACATGTGAAAAGAATTTAATTCCAAATCTAAAATACCTTTAGCACTGTTTGCATTAGTACAGTAAATATTAAACAACTGTTATTTGTTTGATACTTTCATATTTTGTGATAAATTTCTATTTTGCTCTCTATTAAAAAGAAACTTTATAAGGCTTATTCCCATGTTCTATTTAACAATGCCATACTTTGGATACCTAATCTTATTGACAATATTATGTAATATTTGTAAATTTAGGGAGGGAAGAAAAAGAGAAACCAGTGAAACCTTTGGTGTCCACCAGCAGTTCCTCCAGCCTTGCAGAAAATCTGTCTCAGGTGTGTTGCTCTCCCACTGCTAAAAATATAAAGTTATATAATCTGTTTTATGTGGTTGTTTAAATTTGAAATACTTCAAATATACCTCATGGTATTATGTCTTACATAAAACCTGTTAGCACTGTAAATTGGTAATCATGGTAATCTGTAATTGCTTGGTAATCACAGCAAAAATCTTTCCCTGGTGCTTTTTCATTCTGAAAATACCTATGTTCTTACAAAGTGCATTCTAGTGCCAAAATTAAGGTGCACCATTTTACCAACTCATTTTGTATAACAGTTTTTAGCATTTAAAATAATCTCTGTAGATTCTGTATGTAGCAAATATTTGGAACTCTAAAGGAGGACCAGAATCTTTTGTTACTGATGAATCCTGACCCATCTACTCCATAATGGAGGATTTCATATGGGACTGAGTGTACAGGAGAGCCCACAGTTAACAGCTCCATTCTGGGGTTTAGCCAGAAACAGAAATCTGGGCTGAGAGAAATAAAATCATGAACAACACTCCTTGGTGCACTTCAGGAGCCCACAACTCCATTTTCCATCTCACCCATAAGAGCACAGTTACTATGACATTTTTGAAATGGTGCAGTGAATTGCAGCTTTATTCAGATACAGTATTTTTATTCAAATACAATAAACTAATCCAGAAGAAAGCTGGAGGTACAACTTGCAAAGTTGTGGAAACCAGCAGTAGTCTCATGGAATGCAAGACCATGCATAGGAGCAAGACATTGTTAAAGTATTAAAGGAGAAATCAGAGGAGGTAAAACCAGAACAGGTAGAAGAATTTGTAACTGTATTTCCTGTGCAGGAACCTGGGGAAGTTTCTAAGGGAGATCTCACTGGGCCTATTTAAAATCAAAATTTAATGCAAAACAAAAAATCAGGTAAAAAAAAAAAAAAAAGCATAACCGTTGTGATTATCTTAAGAATTTCAAGGGAACTGAAGAATGAGGTGAGTGAATCACTAAATGGTTTAGAGTGAAGCTTGTGTGAGAAGACAAAGCCTTCATAACACAGGATAAGATGAAAGACATTGACAGGACTGACTGGGACAAGACCAGAAGAAATTTCAAGCAATTCTGATTTGTGACTGACCTAGGGAGTTGGACATGATGAGGATGATGGAAGGGCTGTTGCCAGGGTAATCTAGAGATGAGGCTGGGAGTCTGAGACCTAGAATTGCACTTAGACAATTGTAGGAAGCAGTAAGTCAGGGTTAAGAGGACTTTAAGAAAGGGTGATGGCAACAAGGAAAAGAAGATGGAAAAAACAAAAAGATTGGAAGAAAGAAGGTTGCTATGCTTCAGGAAAGGTGTGCTGTACACTACAGGAGTTGAGTGACAGGCAGATTTGCAGAACCAGCTCTTTTGTCCCCTACCCTGAATAGAATTCAGTTTGATACATTTTGTTAATTAAAAATAAACAAGAATTAGACACTCCCTTTAGAATAATGTGTTACTTGATGCTGAGCCATAGATCCCTCACCCTGCCCTTAAGGCACAAATACATGCTACATAGAAGAGTGATGGTTTCTGCTCTGATGAAAATCTGTGAGGTGGGAGTATTTCCATGTTTTCTGCAGTTTTTCAATGCCCACATGAGACCTGTGCTGACTGACACTGATGTGGATGCTCAGTTTCCCTTCAGAGGCAGAGCCAGGCCTGGCCCCAGCCCTTTTTGTGTTGACAAGCACAAGCAACCAGGCTGCAGCAGCAGCAAACTTGCATGAAGTTTGTAAATGACATAGCATTATTTGTGTCACAGAAAAGGTAATAGATCACATCTAGTTATCAGTGCTGTGACTAAGACTTTATTAAAAAATTACAGAAGTGGTTTTGCATATCATGCTGTCAAAATGTAGGTAAAACATTTTGTAAATGTTTTTGTAAAAGGTTTTTACATTGTCTGATCCTTAAGTTCTGATTAAAAGAAGGGATTTCCACAATCTAAGGAGAAATCAGAGTGATATTGTTGAAGTGACAATTTCACTTGCTGCTTCATTTGAATTTTTTCTGTCTTTCAGATGGTTATTGACACTACAGGGACTAATAAGCCCAAAATTGCCCAAGTTCCATCAATAGTAAGCATGCAAAACCAAGTGAAATTCAGGTAACTTTTCTTTAACAAAATAGCTTTCATTCTTGAGGCTGGGGTTTATGGAAGTAATTCACATTTAGACAAACATTAAACTTTGTCTTTTAGACTGTCAGATCTTCCAAAGCAGTTGACTTCCAATCAACAGTTTGAGAGTGAAAATGCAGTAAAGGGTAATGTACTACCGTAATTTTTTTGATAAGGTTGGATCATATAATTATACACCAAAAAATTCTAGGGACAAGATTTTCATTCTGCCATTAAGAGGGCTACCATTTGCATTTGTTTTCCACCTTGATTGTTTAGCTTAAAATTCGAGTATAGCAGACAGGCAGAGTCCTAATTTAAATAGAGACTTAACTGCTCAGTAATTTGGGATTTAGTCTGCACTGACCATTGTGAATGAAAGGATCTGTCCAACATCTCTTGTAAATTCACACTTAAGTCTCAAATTATTTGGATAAAATGAAATCCAGTCTTAACATCTAACCAGAAGGCATGAGAAAATGCAAAGAACAGGGATATAATAAACCCAGTAATTTAGGTATCTTGAAGAATCAGATCAAGATTATTAAAAATGAAAATTAACTGGAGAAAAACATACAGAATGTGTACAGGAAAAACAGGGTAGTTACAGATACACCTGGAACTTTTGAAATCACAAGGAACTGAGCTTCAGTTTAAATATTTATTTTTCTAATTGTACTGCTAATTTAGATGCATGTAAAAAGTTATAGTCTAGATTTTTTTTTTACAAGGAGAATACTGAAACACAGGACCATATCCCACCGTGCCTGAGACAGAGCACAGCCTGAAGCTTAAAGCAGAAACTCTGACAGCAGAAAGTCTGATAATATTTCTTCTCATTTCTTATCCTGTCTCTTGCCCAGTTCTTTAAACTGCACTTCATCGCTGTCACATGGATGTGCTTTTTCTATTGCTCCCACCTGGTTTCTATTGACTATTAGCACTCAGAGGGCAATAGCTGGAGGATACAGACACAGCACTCTCAGGCAACAATGGGCAGGTTTGAAGAACACACCAAACCACAAGCAGCAGCCTGAGTAATGCTTTGACAACAGCCAAGTGGCAGAACAAGAGGCAATTGTTAGGGACAGAGCCACCAAGTGGGTTGTTGAGAAAACCACAGTCAGAACACTTCCTTACCAATAGCAATGCCAAGCTAGTGAGCTTCTCTCGTGGATTCTCTCCCACAATGACATTTTTACGTGTCTGTTTAAAATGCTGTATAATACAGGCAGTGCTGTCTTTTTTGTGCAGCAAGCCAAGAAGCTGAACATGTTGATGGAGCAGGTGAACACATGGACTCTTTGTATGTACCTCAAGTAAGAAAAACATTTTTTATGTCATAAGTAAGAAGTTTATTTAGAATAGTCAAAGTATTTTGACATATTTCATTCAATTAACAAGAGGCAAGTATCAGAAAATAAAGTATCAATTGGTGCATAGTTTTTTCATTAATGCCAGCTGATGGCTGATGAAACATTTTGAAAAAAGTCTGCATTTAAAACTCATTTCTTGCACAGAACTATAAATAAACAGGCTCAGTGCTGGCTCCACTGAGAACATATTTATAGTTAAAATACTAATGATATTTTGGGAAATGTTATATGTTATAAACATCATTTATTTCTTTTTAATAGGATGTGCACAGAGGTTTTAAGCCAAATGAAGATAATCCTGACACAGCAGGAGGAAGTGCAGAACCTTTCTTAAGAGCACCTGAAACACCTGACTTAAAGGGGAAAAAGCCACACTTCTCAAAAACACCTCCATTTGACTCGTATGATTTCAACTGTTATTTTGATTCTGAGCAAAAAGTTGTACTTCTATTTATTGTACAGGCATTGCTGCTCTTTTTGAAAGATATGAGAGAACGAATTTTCTAGAAAGCTCTTCTGAAAATGTTCAGTTTTTTTTTTTTTCTTGAGTTATGCTTGATATTTATTAAGTTCTCTTCTTACAATATCGTTTCCAGTTGAAGCTGTTTTGAAAGATCAGTACTTTGCTTAGAAATATATGAGACACATTGTCTTTTCCTGCAGTAATATTTGTTACTCTGATTTCTATCTTTGAACAGGCTTTTGGGGTTTTTTTTGTTAAGTGGGCAGGGAGTTGGTATGAACACCACCTCCCCCTTTACTTTAAAGAATTGTGTTACCTGTTCTGTGATGCAAAAAGCAATTATTGATGGAAGCTATGGGCATGTAAAAAAGTGAAAAAAGAGGAAAAGGAAAAATAGGAGGAAAAAGCCACCTACATCTCTTAAAAAACTATTAATATAGTTTCAACCTTTCTATATTTACAGCATTCAGAATTTAGGGTGTGAAGAGGGCACATCAAAATCTCCTGCTTTCTTTTCTCTCATGAACTTCTCCCAGAAGTCACCTGGCTTTAATTTATTTGATTCTTCTCTATTTGGAGGACAAAATTCATCAGATGAGGTAAAAATGATTAATTGTGAACATTAAACTTCCACAAAGCAAAATATGTGAACAAAACAGCATTGACACTGAGATTTTTTCAGACTGGATATCTTTGTAGCAAACATTTTTTAAAAAAACACATTTTAAGAGTGCCAAGTGGTTATTCTGCTACTCTTTCTGGCAATATGAGGCCCTACTCAGTAGGAATTATTTGTGTTATTGCTTGGAGATTTATAAAATGTCACAGATTTGAACAATTTTGAATCTCTTCGGCTTAAAAAATCAGCACGACGTCAGGTCAGCTTTTGGACTGTTATCAGTCTGATTTTTTCCTAGAAGAATGGAGGAAGGGTGTTTGCAGCTGCATGCAAATATCATAAGACCCATCTGATCAAAGAACTTACCTTGTAACTTTAGGGACTGATAAATACCTTTAAATCCAGATTTTGAAATGGCTGCTAACATTCACTGAGACAGTGTTTTTCTCACTAAAACCAAATTAACATATTACATATCAGCAATAAAGTTTACTTTCGCATTTGTTAAATTAAAAATCTGTTTATACTTCAGACAGAGGAAAATTATTCTGTGGGAAACCTGAACTCTCTGTCCCTGCACAAAGATATTGGTAAGTCTGAAACTCAGATGTATTTGTGTATATCAGCTCCCTTCTGCTTGTGTTCCTATGACTGAAAGGCTCATGATCCAGCTTAACAGAGTTTTTCTGGCTGTCTGAAAGGATGTTCAGTTGTGATAATGTAGCTCAGTGGTTTATTGTGCTTATTTGTGTTTTAACTAAATCTAGCTTAAATCTTCCCTTGCATGTTGGGCTCCAAATACCTGATGTTTCATGGAAAAGAAGAGGTATGAGAAAAAAAAAAGAAATAGGGCTAGTGTTAGGTGTGTTTGAGAGGACTTGAAAAGGAGAAGAAAAAGTCCAAGTATTTCAATGGTTGATCACATTTCTCTCTAAATAAACACTTTTTCACATTCTGTTTTCAGGTATCTCTGGTGCAAAATGTGTCATGCAGAAGTGTTTCGTTGTTCTAAACCATTCAAGTGCTCCACACTTCCTTCAGTGTCAATTCTAATAACAACCCCCTGGAAACACCATTTCTGGTGCAGGAATAAACACACAACTCTGGGGTGATGCTCAGTGGGATATTTGGCACAATATATTAATAAAGAAGTGTATGCTGAGTGCACTAGTCTCTCAGATTTATTCTAATAACAATTATTGTATGTATTCCATATAGGAAGCTTTTTTGGGAAGCCAGAAAATGAAGATGCATTTACCTTTCCCTTCAACTCAGAATCAACTTCTCATGCCTTTGGAGATGGAAAAGATGACGTTGGTTTTTCATTTACATTTGGACAGGATCAGAGATCATCAGAGTCTCCTTCTATGGAAGGTTTTCATTCTTCCATACAAAATACAAAGCCATTTTCATTCTTTTGAATACCTTTGACTTCCTTTTAAATTGTTTTCCTACTTAGCCTTGACAAATGTTTCCAGTTTCTTGAGTTAAAATACAAAGCATTTCTTGTCCTTCCATTTCTTGTAAGAATACATTATTGCAATTGTTGTGATGTGTGTTCATCAACCACATTTTGAGATTTTCTTATTTATCTTTGAAATGTGTTTGTTCATAAATTATTATTATATGCTCTTGCTAAACTGGCACTCACAAACAGAAATATCATTTTAGGGTAGAGTGTTAATTCAATGTCTGTGAGAGCATTTAAATATATAGAGGAGAACTTTCAGCTTCTGATTGGAGCTAAATTACTTGTGTTAGTAAGAATGATTGTTGTAGCAGTTACAGCTGAATTTGAATTAAAGACAATGTTCTTGACTATTCTGTGTATAACAGCTGATTTATAAAATATTTGAAATAAACGTTTTGTTCATTTTATGTCAAGTTTTGTAGGTATTTCTTAATATCTGAAGTGGAACAACATTGCAATTGTAATACTTAACTTCCCTTCCCTTCCTTCCTCTTTATCTAATATCTTTCAAAAAAGACAGAGACATTTTACAAAGTCCACCTGTGGTCAGCACAAGTGTATCCCTCAGTTCTCCACAAAGGCCTTTCCTTATGGAAAGAATGGCTGTTAGGACAGTATCAGGGTTACCTAGCAAGGAATGCTGACTGGTCTGAGCCACCAGAGCACTGTGTCCTGGGAATCCCTCAGAACCATCTTCTCCAGAACCACAAATTTCATATTTATGGCCTTTGAAGGAAATATCAAATCACTTTGATGACATTTTTTCTGTTACACATGGAACATAGGTTATTAATTTTTGAAACTCCTCACATATTTATAAGGGAATTGGGTTTCCCAGTCACTTACTATGAGACATCTCCCTGCCTGACAGCAGGCAAGCAACACAAAGAGGTCACATCATTCAGCAGACTTCAGAGAAGAGATTATAAATGCACAAATGAGTCAGAAGGGCACACAGACTGAGAGGAGCAAGTGGCCAAAAAGTATCCTACCTGTAAAGTCTGCACAGTCTGCCAAAAAAAATATCAACCAAGTCCCAAAGGGAGTAAGATCCCTTCCCCTCTGCTGCCCTGAAAAATCCTTAATGAACAAAAGCTTGATCATCTATGCCACTGTTTCTTTTCTGCCAAACACCTAAATGCCTCAGGTCTATTTTTATGCTACTAAGCTACTAAGAAGTGAGACAAAGCTTTTCTAATCTACTGTATACCTGTGACTCTGAAAAACCTAAGGGAGAGGCAAGTTTGAGTCTCTACCTTTTATTTGGGGCATTGTTTCTGGTACACTGCTGACAGATATTCTGAGATCATTTAGAAAGCCAAGAGTTTAATTTTGTTTGCCCAGTTATTCCATAACCAATGATCCTTCCTGATGAATTCTGTTATCCACTCTTAAGATGTTGCAGTGTAGAAGTGAAGGCTGCAGGTTGAAGTGGGAGAAACCACAGTCCTGTCTTGCTGGATGCTTAGTGACACAAATTGGATAGACTGATTAATAACAAAGCAGAGAAAGCTGCTTCGGAAGAGGCAGCCTCTCAGCATTTGGGACCCTTTTCTGAGGTCTGAGACCATGGACTGCTTATAAACACACACTGGGATTTTTTCATTGGTACCTATCAAATTCCACCTAGACCTGGTCCCTGGTTATGCTATAAATCAATAGCAGTGTGTTGATGGATTGCTGACACTGGTACATCTCTCACTGCCCAGTGTCATTTTGGTTTGCCCTTCACACACTCACATCCTGCACCCATTTCTAGCCTGACAGCTGAGCAGAGAGAGATTCTCTCGTCAGTGTAGCAAGAGCTGCTTGAGAGCAAAATCCAGGTACTGCAGGTGTCCCACACGTGGCTGCAGCTGAACTGGAGCCCAGGAACCTCCAGAAGCAACAGCAGCTGGGAGCTGCAATCCCTTCAAAGCTGTGCAGCTGTCAGCAAAGTGACAATATGGTGACACTGTGCACTTGTGCTCTCAGTCCTTGGAGTGGGGGGGCCTGTTTTTGTTCTCTCCTTGGATTGCACTGAGTAAAACAGAGTTCATGCTCACAACCAACCCAAAGGTACCAACAGCAAAATCCCCTCTTAAATAAGCAGGGCAGGGATTTGATTATTGGACTATCTTAACTAGAAGGTAAATGTTTATTTAGAGCTCTGATATCTTTACTGTTCCACTTAGGTTTTTAATGAAGTTTTGGACATAAAACCACTTCACTTGAAATGTTGCTTGTAAAAGCCAATGTGCCACACTCCATTAGCTTGAATAAATATTAATAATAAATACATTGTGTTACCAACCTTATAGGAAATATAATGATAGCTGAATAAATAGATTTTTGAATTGGTTGAGTAAAAAACCTTGAAGAAGTTTACTAATGAAATTTACACTTTTTTCTGCTGCTGTGGTGAGGAAGACACTGATGCTTTGGTTTTCTTTCTCCCACAGAAATAACAGCTATATGGAAATGCCATTTTTCTGATCAGAAATAACATAGAGATCATTTCTGCACATCTGCCTTTTTCTGCAAAGTGGTCTTCCAGTAAAAAAAATTGTTTTAATTTCCAAAGTAACAGAACATCATGACTGGAGCACCATCTACTATTTTACTGACAATTTTACTGATACATAAATATAAAGTATGTTTATAAACAGGTATATTTGGCTGACAAACAAGCAACTGCTGTATAAGTTTGACAATAAATACTTAATTTAGAAACTATGAGGTAAAGACTAATGTAATGACTTCTAGGGTTTGTGGAATATTGTTGGTGTTCCTGCATCTAGAGTTCCCACAGAATATAAGATTTATTTTCATGTACTACTGTTTCATTCCTTCAGACACCACTTTTACCAGGAAATAAGACATTCAGCAAACTGTTCCCACTCAAAAATCAAGTTTCATGTTCAGAGCAATTTATGAATTTTCTGTAACTTCAATCAAAGAATATCGATCTAAAGTGCATATGCCCAGCATAACACTCTGCAGGACAAATTTTGTTGTGCTGTTATGTATAATGCTTAAAGTGATAAAACCACAAGAGATATTTATATTTTATATCAGAAAAACTGTATGAATAGGGCAAGAGTGTTAAAAGCATCTCTTTACCACACTGAGTTGTCAATGGCAATGTGTGAATACTTTGAGGAAAACAAAAATTTTATGTTATAACATTGTAGGCTCATCTAATTGCTCACTGATTTTATGTGTAATATAACAAGAGCAACCTGAATTCTGAGTTGGAAAAACTGCAGTGGTGGAAGTAGTACAAACCTGGAGTTGCAATCCACAGAGTACATTAGAGAACATTGTGTATAAGTAGTGGCTTTATTTCTGGCTGCCTCTTAAATTACAGCACTGAACCCCATAGACATTCTGTACATAATTTCATCCCCAGGCTGGGCTCTATGCAAAGAAAATAAAAGTTTTACTTTTTCACTTCAAGACCATAAACATAATTAAAACTTCATGTTGGGAGTAACAGGGCATCTCTGCATGTGGGTAAATGCAGGCTTTGGGGGCAGGGGCAGGTGAATCACTGCATCCTCAGAAAACAATCTTACACTACAGCATTAATACGTTTAAGTATTCCAAGGAAATAAGCTTTAAGTGCTACATATTGTAACAGATTGGAATGTGTAGACTTACAGTATTAGATGCTCGTAATCCCCCCAGTGCAAGGCTGATTGCAGGGGTAGCAAGAGTTGGCTAATCCTTTTGGGCCAATGGCATAAAACAAGGATTAGTTTTTCATTTACTGCAACTGAGTGGGTCATTAGGATCCAAAGACACTAATGAGCCTGAACAGGCAATTGGATTCCAGTTTCAAAGTTATGGGCTAGTTTGAAAAGAGATTGATTGTGTCTTTTAATGATTTAAAACATGATGTTTTGGTGACCTTTTGCCTGAGAAAAATGAATGAAGGATAGAATCCTGGAACACAAACCTGGAATGCTGGCTTTTTTCCTCCTGAGACTTGAGTTGTTGCCAGATTCATTGCCTTAGAGGCTGAATGGCTCATTTAGAAATATCTCTGTTGCCTTGCTTTTATGTTCTGCTCTTGATGTCTCCAAAGTTGACACAAGTCACATGCAATCAAGTCTGTATTCCTGGTGGACAGACACTGTCCTAATATTCTCTGACTCACACCCAGGTTGTTTGCAGCTCAGCAGTTCTGCTTCCAGACACATCACTTTGTGTTCTGATGCTAACATCTTGCTGAGAAATTGCCTCTTGGCACGTTGTTTCTTGGATCCTGTACCTTGCTTGATTTGATGTGAAGATGATGCTCTTTTTAGCACTTGCAACACGTTACCTTTGGAAAGGTAAATCTTTCCCCCCACCTTGCTACATCCCAGATCTTTTTCTTCTCAGGAATCTCTTGGGTTCAGCAATAATGGGTAGCTTCTATTTGGTTTCATTCAAATTAAGCAAGGGTATGAAAGAAATAGCAATAGATGGACATTACCATGGTAATAGAATAAATACAGAAAATGAAAATACTTTGACTGTTACGACTCCATAGGAAAAATAGTGTCAAAAATTTTAATAACATGAACTTAATTTTCTGTATCATACCACAGTCCACAAATCATCCACAAAATTATTTTGTACAGCACAGGACTTGATCCACAGTCCTTTGAGGCTTGGCTTGGGGAAGGGAAAGAAGTGGAGGATCAAGTTACAGAAAGTTCTTGCTAGTGGGGAACCAGCTGTTCTGACTGGTGGGAAGCTTGGAAGCTGACAGCCCCTACTGCAACTCAGTTTTGAGCTTGCAATTCTTATCTGCTCCCTCCTGCCAGAGCAGGACTGCCTTGAGCCAAGTGTGCTCTCTTGCTGCTCTTTTCTTTTTCTTGAGGCACATGTGTGGCAAGTTATTTCCACAAAATTCCTGATGCTGTGATCACTGATGTTGCTCACTGCCACAGCTGCAAAGGGCTCCTGTCCAGAAGTTATGGGTAAATGTAGTTTATAATGTTTCTTAACAATTACAAAACCCTTGGAAGGGCTGTTTCCATAGCATTCCAGGGAGATGCCAAGCCTCTGAAGCACTCTAGCCATTATTTAAGCAGTAGAATACAATTTCAAATCATGCCACATTGGCTTAAAAAAATCCCTGGGCACAATACATTCTTCAAGGTGATTTTTTTTCCTTGGGAATGAACACCACCACTCATGTATTTCAGTCTACATACATTGGAGGAGCTATGATAGGTAGCTGTTTATTTATTTTTCTCCCTCACAGTTGGAAAAAGCTCTTGAAAAACATGCAAGTTGTGACCAGTATGATCTTTAGTGAGGAGATGTTAAACCAAGGCCTGACCACCTCTGCTCAGTGCAGACCCAGTGCTGCCACTGCTACTGTTTTGCTGAAGGTGAGTAATGCAGAGCCATGGCTTCTTAGACTTTTAAAAATTTTTCATCTTGACCTAATACTTGAGACTTGTCATCAGACACTAAAGAGCAGTAGAGTTGTAATAATAATAATAATAATAATAATAATAATAATAATAATAATAATAATAATAATAAATCAGAGATTACATGGAAATCACCTCTGAATTATTTCAGGGGTGCTTTTGAACCCAGGTTGGCCATCCAGCCAGTGCACTTAAAAGAAGCTGGTTCTGTGAAGTAGGTCATGACTTCATGTAAACCTCCACCTTGGATTGTGCTCTTCCTAGCTTTCAAAAAATAGATCTTTAATAAATTTCTAGCACAGGAGAAACATTCTGATCATATAAACAGGGAGATCTGTGTTTGGGTAGGTTTTTCTGCTCTATCACTTGTAGGCAGAGTGATGTCAAGATTACAAATTGTAGTGACAAGTTTTTGAAGAATTGTTAAAAGAGACAATACTTGGATGGACAGAAGAGATGAATTCTTCAGATCTTTCTTTTAAATAGAGCTGAGATAGTCTTGTTGCTTATCAATATGATACTTGGATTATTTGTCTTGTGTTGCATTGAAATGATATCTGCTCCTTAGGTGAGTTTTGCCACATTATCACAGTCACTGAGCATCCACAATCCTCATTAACATAACAATGAACAGAGTTTGGGGTCAGATTGTTCTAAAGCAGAAAAATTTCTCTGTTGCCAGAATTTCCTTGGCATTACCTTGAGTAAGGGTCAGAGTGCTGAGGCACAAGTCTTTTTTTGGTGTGTGAATGCCTTGTTTCCAGCAGTGTAGGGCTGGCAGCAGCATACACTGCCCTGCATGTATATCACAGCTAGCTCACATATTGCAGTGTCAATATTTTATCAGAGAACACTTTACAACACAAAAAAAGAAAATTAAAAAAAAAAAAGGGGAAAAAAAGAAGGATGCTCCAGTGGATGCTGTATATATTTCAGATTCCTCTATTGAGTTTTATCTGAGCTGACATTACTGGAATAAAGTAGATTGTCAAAGGCTGGGCAGAGTGCTTTTATCATTTGCAAGTATTGGCATAGAGTAAAATAATGATTCGAATTTCTGTTTTCTGTCTTTTGTGGATTACTCTGTCAGTTACACTGATGCTTTTGACAAGGGAGTGCTGCTGGGTTAGTGATTTCTCCCAGAGCCTCAGAAATAGTGAAGTTATCTGGTACCGTCATCAGATCAAGGCTGACAGTTGACAGTCAGTGCTTACATATTGTCTTTGTAAATTACAAAATGAAGTTGGGAGCAGCAAATGCATCTCTCCACTTTTATGAGGCTAATTCCATGGGATTATTTGCCATCTACTTATATCCAGCTTGGTAAAATTTTTGGAAGTTGTTAAGTTGTGCAGAATAACTTCAGGTAAGGTATTGTTTGGGTTTGATGGGTGGTTTTTAGTTTGTTTTGGTTTTGTTTTGGGTTTTTAGGCAGAAAAGATAAAAGTTCTACACTGAACATATCTCTTGAAGGCTTGTAGTGTTATGGAAATATTTAGATCTCTACAATTTCCTGAGTGGAAGCTCTTATTAAAACAGGTGTGGGCTTCTATTATCTGTTTTTGTCACGTGTCACAGTACAGTGACTGTCACCAATGTAGCTTTATAATCTAATGATCCACACAGGTAACATTTAACTATACATGAAATATCTCCAGCTGAAGCACTGGTCCTTATAATACAGTTTATTAATAATAATTAATATAATAATAATAACAATAACAACAACAACAATAATAATAAATAACAGTTCTGTTTTTGAGGGCTGTAATAGGAATACAGTTTAATCAATATACCAGCATACAGCCAGGGCACGTAGTGATGGGACAACGAGGAGGGGCCTTAAACTGAAGGAGGGTAGATTTAGATTAGACATTAAGAGGAAGGAATTTTTTGCCCTAAGGCTAGTGAGGCCCTGGAACAGGTTGCCTGAAGCAGCTGTGGACTCATATTCCTGGAGCTCTTTGAGGCCAGGTTGGATGGGACAAACCTGGTCTAGTGGAAGATGTCCCTGCCCATGGCAGAGGGTTGGAACAAGATGGTCTTTAAGCTTCCTTCCAAGCCAAACCATTCCATTATTCTATGACTATATACTGAAAAAAATAGGGAGAGAGAACAAAAAAGATTAAATATTGCAGTCAAAATGATCTGTTTACTCACGTGACAAAATAATAAATAAATATCAAGGTAAATAACTGCCTTGTGCTCTTTTTGGAATGAAGACCTGTGGAGCTGTAAAGTAGAATCAGTGTGACTAGATTTGGGCAAGAGAAAACAATAGGCACTGCTAAATGATGTTGATAATTGTGGCTGAGATTTCAGGAATCATGCAGTAAATAAACTAAAAAACTAAATAAACCTTTGTTTTATGCATTCAGCTGGTCCTAAATAAAATAATCAGCTGACTTTTAAAAAATCACTATAAGTGAGAACTGGGTAAATTTTGTGTACATACTCCTAGTTGGGAAAACATCAGTGCTGTTATGACTTGACATTGCTTTGTGAGCAATCCTTTCCATTCCCCATCAGTGAAAGCAAGGATGTGTCTGAATTACTGTGTAGTTATAGCTGGGAGAGCCATGCAGCAATTATCATTTATTTTAGAGTGCCCACAGGGCACAGCTTCGTTTAAGGCCTCATTGTGTTACACACAATGAAAGAGTCCAGGCCTTAAACATTTTACAGTTTAAAAAGACTGACAGACAATGAAGGGCTGGATGATAAAATGCTGAGTGCTTCCCAAAAGTTCTAAGCAACTTGACTGGAAATCAAATGTAATCAGTGCCTTGCAGTACCAGTCAGTCTGAGCTATGTAGAATCTGCTAAAAAGAAAGTATCAACTAAAATAGTAAAGAATAAACAATTCCACCTAATTTCATAGCATTTGCAGAAGGAAGAAAATCTTAAACTCAATTCTAACCCTTTGGAAGTTGTTCTAGGTGGAAATAAATGGAATTCCTCTCATTGGCCAGATTTTATTAGGATATCTCAGGAAGGCCCTGTGCACCAAATTCAAACCAGGCCATTTCCACTAGATCAATGTTCCTGACGAGCCGTGCTCTGAGCAGAGTTGTCATCAGGAACTTTAGCTGGGAGAAATTTATAAAATCTGAAAAACAGCAGCTTTCAAAGTGTTGAATGTCCTTTCAAGTTCTTGTCAGTCTAGGAAGATGATGAAAGAACAAATCTGATGAGGGAAAGAGAAGCAAATGGCAAGAAGGAAAACGTTGTAGGGGGAAAAATAGACAGGCTGACAATTAGTGCCTGAGAGGTAACACACACATTTCCTCCTGCTTACCCCAAGACTGTAGAAAGACTTTAGGCAGGATTGATCAATGTCTGCATGTTTCAGTGCTTTCAGAGGTGGATTCAAGCAGAGCAAGGTGGGTCTGTGGTACAGTTGCACATCCCCAGCCCTTGGCACGTTCCCTTTTATCAGAGGCTGCAGTAACAACTCCTGTGCAGGGCACTGTCAGTCAGCATGAAGGACTCCAGGCAGCCCCAAGATGCCAGGTCAGTGGCCTGGCAAGCCAGCCTTGTTTTTCCTACCATAAATCCTGGCTCTGTTGGGGCCATTTTTATTGTCATTACTCCAGTCAGCACTGCAGCTTCTGGCAGCTGCTGAGGGAGGCAGAAAGGAGGCCGCCCATATGGCGAGCGCATCGTACCAAAGGTGCCTCAGCGTTTGGGAAGATCCCTACAAATGTCACTGCTGGGTCACTTAAGGCCTGATTTTATTTCAGCAAAGTCAATAGGGATTTTGGCATTTATTAGTAGGAGCAGAAACAAAACCTTAATCCCTGGTAATTCTGTTTGTATTACATTATACGCAGTGTCACAGATGTGCACAGGATACTGTGAAAAACACGGGGTCATATGCTGCTGTCACCTGCTCTCCCAAAACAATGGGAATGAAGCCAGAGTGGACCTACAGGAAAGCAGCCTTGAGCCACTGCTGTAGGCTCCAGCTTCATTTTTTTCCATCCTCTGGGAGAAAAAACAAATTCTGGGCAAGTAGATGTGTGTCACTAAACTTACTGATGCCACCTCCAGTCTCACTGCTGGTGAGCTCCCAAGATGCTGGGAGTATCACTTGGCTAGATGCAACCTTAGTTCCTGCATGTGTTGCAAGATCTGGAGCAGAATGACAGACACGAAGTGAAGGCAGGGGCATTGAGACAGAGGTTCAAGCAGGAAAACACAAAATAAGCAAGAAAGCAGGATATGAGAAAAAGAACAGGATCATGAAGCGTGAAGAAGGAACACTGGGTGGGAAAATAGATCCCCAAATGGGTCCTGTTAATTCCAGCTGAGTCACTGTTCTTTGACCCAAATGCTTTATCTCCTCGGTGTCTCCTCCCTGCTGTGTGCTGGGCACCACTCTGAGGACGTGGCCAAATCTTGCCAGGCAGGGACCTCTGCTTTCCTACTGCTTTTGCAGCTTATTGTGAGGACCTCAATGGCTGATTACATCAACTTAGATGGGCAGTGATCTGAGGAGACGCTGAAGTAAAGACACAGCAAGTAAAACCATTGCTGAGACAGACAGCAGCAAAGAAATGTGCAAAGCCTGGAGCAGGAGTGCCCGGGTGTCTGTGTCTGTGTCTGTGTGCTCCCATTTACGTAACTCCCCCGCTGTGCAAAGTGCCAGCCCTGGCACTCAGCTGCCACCCTGGCCTGGCCTGACCAAGGCATAAAAAGTATCTTTTCATTTGGGGCTTGCTGACAACGTGCCCCATTGTTCTGCAGTGCTGACCTGAGCAGGCCAAAGCTCTTGGTTTGTGAAGTGGGCTGCACTTAATCCAGGCACTGCTCCAGCCTCCCCAGGCTCCACAGAAATGAGTGTCTGCAGCTCAGCTGCTTGCACGCTGCAGGACAGGACCTGGGGCTGGCCAGGTCTTGGATGTACTCTTGGGAATGCAAGGACACCTCAAGCACTACAAATGGAGGATGCCCCCATCACTAGGGTGGGATTCTTGTAATGGATGGAGCCAAACCCCTGAACTGGCAGCTCACTTTCTCCATCTCCTTGTGGCAGCCAGAGGTACCTGCTGAACTTCAACAAATGGTTTTGTCGAGATAGTTGTCCATAAGTGGCAATATTTATCATGGGATAAATTTGTTTTGTATGAAGAGTTTGTTTAGTAAGAAGTCAAGTGTTAACTGAGTTGCACTCTAGAGCCAGAGAAAGCAGAGCAAGGACAGAGTACATATTGTTTTTCAGCTTTGTTTCTCTTGCTGGTACTTACAGCCAGGTATAAGCACCACTCACACATCCCTGTGTCTGGCAGATCAGGCTGTTTGCGTCTGTATGGTCACGAGAACTTTGTTCTCATAAACTGAATAAATGCAAGCAGAGGTGTGTGCACGTGGGAGCAGAATAATCCCTGTTCCACACCCAAATTCAGCTGTCAGCCTCCTGCTTCTCAAAGCACACGTGGGTATAGAAAGGTGTGGAATCAGTGCAGAGCCCAAATAAACTGCTGATGGATTTAAGGCACTAACAGAAGCCCAGAATGGCTTGGGTTGGAAGGGACCTTAAAGTTGACCTAACACCCCTGCCATGGGCAGGGACACCTTCCACTAGACCAGGTTGTTGAAAGCCATGTCCAGCTTGGCCTGGAACACTTCAGGGGATGGGGAATTGACATCCTGCTGTGATAGTGCCATTAAATAAACTTCTTATTAAAACAGCTATAAACACCATGTCTGGGGCCAGTCATTTTATTTTTGTCAATGGCAAATCTCTAAATTTATTTGTTTTATGTAACTTCTGGAGAGCTGGGCCTGTCTCTGGACAGTCTTCCAGTATCTCTTGTTTTCAAAGGGCATAAAAATTAACATGTTAATAATGACTTTGTCACCATCATTGTTATTTTTATGTGCTATAAGGTCCACACATTTTTTGAACACTTCCAGGGATGGTGATTCCACCACCTCCCTGGGCAGGCTGTTCCAACATTTTTATTAGACTGAACAAGTGGGAGAAAAAGCTGAGTTGGTTAATTTGATTTAATTTCAGTTGCGATGGTGCATATTTTGGTTGTTTGAGCTGCATATTGAACAGAGTACAATTAATATTTTCCTGGAAGCAAGCTGAGTGTCTCTTACATAAAGGCTTATCCTCTGAGCATGAAGTCATGATTCTGATAAAGCTGAATTTTGATCTTAATAATGCAGGAACATGATTCACCCCAGGATTCCCACAGAAAACAGACCCATATGCCACTGAAATGTCACCACCATATATTGGGAGTAAATACTGTGAAGCTGTGTTGAGCTTTTAGCTTTAGGAGTTTGAGGTGAAAACCGGGTGAAAGCAATTCTAAGTTTTGATTGAAAAAAATATTTTGGGTTTTATTTTTATTCACCAGGAGCACAGTCCTTCTTTCCAGGGAAGACATGATCTTTCTAAAGCTGTTGGCAGGAAAAGACAACACTGTTCCCTTGGATGTTTAATCCAAGGTGTGCATTCAGGCTGGAGCCCTTCCCTTTCTGAGCTGCTGTGGGTGCTGTGGGTGTCAGTCTGGTCACATCAGCTTTTTGTTACAACACCAGACTGACAGAAAGGGGCTTCTCTCTCCCCAGCAAATAAACTCTGATCAGTAGAACATACTGAAGATGATAATCACTGTTAGACCATACCCCTGTGTCTTTATTTCCTTTATCTTATCAGAGAAGGCATTTTGCTAATGCTGGGGATGTATTTGAGCCACTCACCTTCCCATGCTGTAATGGAAAGACTGGATCACCCAGCATCCAAACCTCAGCTGGGGAGGCAGAAAAACCCTCAATTCCCAGCATTTTCACCAATCAAGATACAAGATTTATTACCTATTTTCTCCTATATCTCAACAATCATCCCCTGTGCCAGAACATCCCTGAACTGGTCTTTTCTTAGCCCCACAGGTGCTGTTTCCAAGACCAGCTCACCTCATGCATGTGCAAAACAAAGCAGATTCTGCTCTACTTTCATTGTGCTTTGTGTGTGTGCTTGTGACATCATTTAAATAAGCTTATCCTGCTCAGAAAGAAAAAAAAAACATTCCTACCACAGTTTAGGTAAACCAAGCAATTATTCTGTTACTAAGTGTAATTAATGCCTAATGATTTGCTTTGATTAATAGGACAATCAGCATCTGCTCCTAGAAATAGGGATTAGTAACCCAAGCCATCTCTAGTATTAGAAGGTAGGGGGTCCTTTTGTACTAAACCCTATTTTTCCACATTCATCTCAAAGCAGAAAAGCCCTGTGTTATATTCTAAAAGCAGAATAAAGAGAAGGTAGTATATTTTTGAAAAAATATAGAGAAAGCTTTATAATGTTCTCATGAATTTGTGTTTTTGAGTGAAATCAGAGCATTTCCATCCTTTTAGAAATAAATTACTCTAATTCTCTGATAATTTTTACAAGCAAAGTTACAGCCAAAACATTTAAGATTTTGTATCTGCTAGGCTGGAACAGCAAGTTGAACTAAATAAGAACCTATGTTGGATATTTCTGTGCAGCTGATTACTACTGAATATTCCCAGTATAGGAAGTAATAAAATGGTATTTTTTAGACATGATGTCAATTTTTTCTAAATCCCCTGATCAGTTTATCTTTTTTTTTTTTTTCCCTCTATGACTGAAGAATCACAACACACAACACAGCTGCAAGGCTAATCATTCTTTAGCATCTTCTATTGATCCTGGAGATAGAGCTGGAGTGGGGTTAGTTCCAAACACTAATCCAATCGTATAACAGACATCCCCATATGGCTACTCCCCAGCTTTGCCTTAAGCCAATCAATAATCACTTTGACAAAGAAAAATATATTTGGAATTTTTTTTTTTCTCCCCTGTGGAAAGGTTGGGCTCTGAATGCTCCATCTAGCAATTGTTCTGGACTTCTCAGTCACTTCAGTGTCCACTCTGAAACAGAGCTTGCAATGAGTGGTAGGTAACCAGGGAAAATGGTCTCATTTTCTGGGATTAGTACAGAGCCAAGGACAGAATTAACTTGGGTCTTGCTTCTAAAAGCCTTTAAAAGAGACTAANNNTTTTTTTTTAATATAAAAATGTCCTTGAAGAAACAATGTCAGTTGGAGATGTAGAACTTGTGGGGGGTGTGAGGCTCATGTGGAGACTTTTCCTCACTACTCAGGGTTTGGACAACACAAGAAAACAGAGGGGGTCTGTAGTAGGCACCTGGTAAGACCTTGTTTTATTCCATTTATTGATGTTTCCACAGGAATGTTCATCTGCTGTGATGTGTGCAGCACTTGAAAGAAGTGAAGAGACACCATAAATGCCAACTTTTCATGTGGCTCTACTTCAGCTCCTCTGAGTCTGGCTGGTTGAGGGCTGACTCCTGTGTTTGGCCTTAGGCCAGAGGAATACCAGCTCCTCTATGTCCAGAAACTGTATTTCCAATCCTCTTGCACAGGAATTCATGCTGCAGTTGCAGGAGGACTCTGCCAGGTTGGGACTGTGGTGAAGGATGATGACTGAAGATCAAACACTCCCTGAAGGTTCAGATTAATCCAGTGAATGACTCTGATACCAAAACTTCAATATTCAGAAGGAACTGCCTTTGGCCAGATGGGAGCTGAAACAAAAGGACACACATGGACAGTTATAGGTGCTTTTCCCCAGCAGGTCTTTAAATTAGAGAATCTAAACACCAGCAGGTACCAAGCACTCGAGATGTCAAAAGGTTCTTTGTAAGCCAGAATACTGCAATGTAGGAATCCAGCCAAAATAACCTGCCTAAAAGATGATAAATTCCAGCTTCTGGGTAAAGTCTTTCCCAATCTTTCTCCAGCTGGAGGATGAGACTATTTAGATCTATGTTCTCCAGGTGTATGTCCCTGGATTCCTGATTGCACTGTGGTGCATCTTTTTACTTTTGCTTGTAATTAGAGCTGCTTTGGGATTGGTCTTGACAGCACTTTGAAGTGGGTTTTTGTTCAGAAATGTCACTGGAAGTATATTAATGGAGAGATGCCAAAGGTACTAAAAGCTGTGAAGTCCCACGTTACAATGGATAGAAATTCTTGTGTATATTCAAGTGAAATCTTTGAAATATAAAAGCAGAGACAAAACATCCCTGGTGTTTCTTTCCTCCCTTGAATTCCATCTTTCACCACCCTATTCCCTTTGCAGGTTGGTGAGTGGCTGTTGCTAAATATATGCATAATAGTGAAAACCACTACATAATACAATGCATTGAAAAAAGGTCCTGCCAGGCTTCTAGGTCAAGGGAAGGAATATCTCTTTTTTCCCTAGTTAGCTTATCTGCCCATTTGTCTCCTTTTGCTTTATGAAAGAGCTGATGGGGAAGATCTCTAGCTGATGGAGCTATTCAGAAAAAGAACTGACATTTTGAATCAAAATTCAGGCTGCCTCCAAATATCGTGTCCCTGGTGATATTAAACAATAATAAAATATAATGAAATTCATATTTACTCGGAAAACAGAAGGTACACAGGTATTTGATTTCAGAAAACCCAGGTAATTGACTTAGAAATGAAACCTGTGACAGATGGCTGCAGAATGGATGATTTAGGTAGAACATGAAAAAAAGGTAATGCTTAAACCTTTGGGAAGAGAGATAAGAGCCAACAGTAGGCAGAAGCACAGATGTTTGCACTCTTACTCTATAGAGAAGTGCACAGAAACATAAGGGGAAAAAGGCATGGAAAGGGATCCCCACCTCAGCAAAGTCCAGCAGTAGGATCACAAACAGTGTGGGGACAGATCCAGGCTCAGAGGGGCTCCCAGCACAGCACATGTGCCAGTCCCCACATGCCAGTGACATCTCCCTGCCTGCCTTTCTGACATTGGTACTGATTTTAACACCCCCAGCGTGTTAAATTTGCACCTTCAGCACATTTAACACCTTTACTGTGTGGCAGTGAGGACTTGGGTGACACTGAGGAGGATATTTTACTGCACTCTGTGGGTAAAAGTTAAAAGTTGTAGCCCTAAACAAATGGCACATATCTGCCTGACATGCACAGATCCCTTCTTTTCCCAAGTCTATCATCAGTTTAACCCTGACTTTGTGATAAATCACCCATTGCTTGAGAACTTTCTAGAGATCAGCAGAAGGAACAACTCAACTCACATGAAAATCCATCCACTAGTGGGTATTTCAAAAGAAGCTGGGAATAAGCATCCCCAAACCCCAAAATTGTCAATAATTGTGGAAAAAAAGTCTTCTCAGAATCTTGTGAATGGTCTTTCAGAAGGTCTTTCAGACCTTCAGGTTAAGTGGTTGCTGATTTCACCATCTTCTTCAGATCTCACATAGTCCTGACCTGGACTCTGCTGCCACGGAAATTGCCACAGACCAAGCTCTATCCCACCCTCCTCACCCTGTGGATGGAGCACCTGAGTAGGGTCTCTTTCAGGGTGACTCCTGCATCCCTGGTCCTCAGAGCTGCTCTTTGTAAGATGATTCCTGAGCTGTGAACTGATCCTGTTGCACAGCCAGGCAGGAATTACCCGTTTGTGCCCCAAATCCCAGGTGTCCATGTCAGGATGTGGCATTGCTTCTCCTGTACCACTCATGTGTGTGACCACAGAGGATAATGCCAGAGCACAAAGCCAGGCAGGTAAAGAAGGTCCTTTTTTACAGTTTGTCACCTTTTAAAGTATCAGTGACAATATGGTCATGCTGCTGCTGCCAGGACCTGGAATGAGCTGGAACACCACAAGGGCTGGGAGAGAAGCATTTAGGTGAAGATCCAAAGTCTGCAAAAGCCTGTACACATCTCACACCATTCCACACAGCTTGCCACAGCCAATACTTGTACACTGCATCTCCAGGCTGGGTATTTCCACAGTGATAACCACAATCAGGGGTAGTGCAACTTGGAGATGCTTCCTGGCCTCCCACCTAACAGCATCCCTGAGACCTGAGCCCTGCAGCAGGATGAGAAGGCATAGGGAATTGTTGCCATGCCCATGAGATCTCTGGTGCTGAGACAGCTGAGTCCCAGAGCAGCAGCAGTTTGTGTGAAAGCAGAGTGGGTCCTGCAGGCTGCTGCTCTGGAGTAAGAATCTGTTGGATTTCTCTGTAAAAGCTTTGCTGACTCTGTGCTCTCAGGGATGTGCACTCACAGCTCCCACCAACACCCACCCAGCTGAACTCCTCTGCCTGTTGCCTGACAGGACATCCCGAGGTGGTAGAGCACTGCAGGAAGCTCCATGCCCTTCAGAGGCTGGATAAGAAATGTCATTGAACTAAAGAAAACCTCAGCATTGCTACAACCACCCACTGTGCTTCACAAGAGGGGTGACTCCATCAGTTCCTGGCCCTGCCCTGCCTTCCCTGCCTCCCAGCTGCAGGTTTAAAAAGCCTCCATCAATATACTTATCCTCAAAGCTTCCAGGGGCAAAACTTTCCTCTGCAGCACCTCTCAGGTTCATATTCACAAGTACAGGATTTAATGTATAATCAACACCCACTCAGCACAAAGATTATTCTTGACACCAGAGGAGAAGTTAATGTTTGAAGGAATAGCAGAATATGTAATTGAGATTCCCCCAGAGCAGAAAGGAGTGGAGGAATCTGCCACTGCACATCATGCATCTCACTAACAGATCCATATTCATTGTGCTTAAATGTATTCTGGTAGTTCTTATGTATTCCTTGTAGTTCCTAACAATTATATCTGATCTCTTTGTTAGGACAGAAAATGTAGGCTTAATAGGATGTCAACAGGCAAGGAGTATAAAGTAATTGCCCATTATGCTATAAATGTGTTATAATCATTGGCCAGAGGGAGAAAAAGTCTAATTGAATGAAAACTCTTGATGGTTTCATTATGCTTCTATTAAAAGGCAGTCGGGCCTCCTGATCCAAATACAAGGCTTGACTCTTATTTCATTTACATCTGTAAAGAACTGGGGGCAACCACGATGTTACTGATGGATTTGCAGCAACACAGAGCTGGAGTAAGAGAGCTCAGAGTGAGTCCTGAGCATTTCTGAGTCAAGATGAAATGAAAACATGTGTGTGGCAGAGAAGAAAAATTCAATACAAATGTCAGCAAAGCTGAATAAAATGCCAGAGCTGCTCCCAGAAATGACAGAAATCAAAATCTCTGTGTGTGGAGAAAGCAAAGGAAGGGGGTAAACTCTGCCTGTCAAACTGCACTCATAAAACTCCACACTGATTATTTGCTTATTAGTTATTAAATAAAACTTCCTTTTCTCCATCCTCCCTGACACCCAGTCAGAGCAGAGCTGCTGAAATCCTTTCCTGTCTTTGCCAAGATCAGCCCAGCCTTTTACAACCACTCACCAACTCCCCCTTCCTCTGCTGCATCTCGTTCAAGCTCCTTGTCCTTGCCTCCGTGCCCTGCATAATTCCAGCTCTCCCCCGCATTTTCCATGCCCTATGAACCAGCTCCTCTGCACTTTCCCCTCCAGCACTCACAGCCCTCCCCAGGTGCTTCACAAAGTCATCCCCTCACTGACTCCCAATAGTTTCTGAAGACCTTTTTCTTCCATGACCTTAAATAAACACAACCCTTGGTACCTTCATCCTCTCACCACGTGACAACAGGGGCTCTTGCTCCTCCTCTGCATCAGCCTCTCCAAATGTGGATCTTCAGTGCTGGTGTGTTTGTCCCTGCTTCCCCAGCCCCTCCACCTCAGTGCCTGCTATGGAGTCATTTTTGAGCTCTGTGGGATGGGAACTGTGAGTTGCAGAGAGTCCCTCACCTGCCCTGTGAGGAAAAACGTAGGGTGGAAAAACACCTAAATTTGGGTGTCTCTGAATCCAGCTGTGGCTCCTGCAGCAGGGCATGGTGGGTGAGAGGTGATCAGGGTAGGAAAGGATGAGGAGTAACCATGATTTAGGACTTAGGAAGAAATTCTTCCCTGTGAGGGTGTGAGGCACTGGCACAGCCTGCCCAGAGAAGTTGTGGCTGCCCCATCCCTGGGAGTGTTCAAATCCATGTTGAATGATGCTCTGGTCTGCTGGAAACAGTCCCTGCCTATGTAAAAGGGGTGGAATTAGATGGGCTTTGAGGGTTCTTCCAACCCATAGCACTCTGATTCCATGATTCTCTGTTCTTGGGTCAGCCTGGGATAATTGCTGGTCCCCTGCCCACAATGAGAAGCCCTTGATGTCTCATCAGCTGCCCACAGAGATGTCCCCTCCATGGGACAGGATTTATGCCTGGGGAGTCCTGGACACAGGAGAATTTTGGGATATGGCTCATAAGGTCAGGGACACCCCTAAGCTAAGTTGTCTCAGCAAAACCACTCTCAGCTTGTTTTGATTGATAAATATCTTTTTTTTTCCTAGCAGGAGCAAGCACTGATATTTCATGCCTTTTAAAGGCTGACTTTAATTGCCTTTGGTAGGTCTCTGAAGCATCACACACGATGATCTGCAGCCATCAGATGGTGGGAGAGTGTTCACCACTCACCACTCCTCTGACCAGGCAAATTATTGAAGCTACCTGAGCAGAGGTGTTTGTGTGAGCTGAGGGTGTGCTCTGGAGGTAGCAAGGAGCAGAGATCTCCCCTGCACAGGGATTTTAAATTGTTCTAAATGCAGACAGCTGCTCCTCACGCTCCCTTGCACATATGCAAGATACCAATGTAAGCTATAAGACAACAACAAAAAACAACCCACTGGCCATTATATGGGGTTGCAGGGATGATGCTCTAACTGGAATCATCACCCCAAACCAGAGAGAAAGTAAATATCTACACACATTTAGCAGCAAATCTTTTTGGCCCTCAGCCCTCAGGCTCCCTTGGCTTTCTATCTCAGTGCCTGCCTACACAGACACTTTGTTGAATTACCACTTCTTTTTCAGACTGAGAATGTGGCAAAGTTTTGCTTTCCTCCTCCCCTCTCTGAGTCTGGCACTCTTTTAGATCTGGTCTGAACTTGTATCATTACCAGCACCTTTCTCCAAGCTCAGGTTCAGGGCTCAGCACAATAAACCCCTGAGTTGGTTATGTAAAAAGCTCAGCAGTGTAGCTGATGTTTGGGCATGCCTGACCCTTCACTATAATATTTTGAAGGAAAAACTTTATCTTTTCATTGGGTTTGTTGTTGGGGAAACCACACTGTGCCTGGCCCAGCCTCTGGAGCTCAGTGGCTGTTTTCAGTCACATCTGAAATGCTGATTTCTTTGCAGCTCTGCTGAGAAGGGAGGCAGGTGAATCCCTGGCTGAGGGAGGGACAGGCAGGATACAGCTGTTTCCCTGTCTCCAGATGTGGACATTTGGCCAAGCAGGACCTCATCTCAGCTGAGGTGAGGGAGGGGAGGCAGCTGGGGGCAGAAATGCTGGGGACAAAGAACACACCCCCACTGCAACTGAGACACCACTACCTCATGTTACAGCACTGCCTCATTACCCTGTGCTGCATTTTTATCTGCATTTATTTTGGCTCATGCATTTGCATGAAGAAATCATTGCATAATCCTTGGATTGTGAATCACAGAATAATTTAGCTTGGAAAAGCCCTGTAAGATCATCAAGCCCAGCTGTTTCCCCAGCACTGCCAAGGCCACCACTAACCCATGTCCCCAAGTGCCACATCCACACATCTTTTAAACACTTCTGGGGGTGGTGACTCTGTCATTTCTCTGGCAGCCTCTTCCAGTGCTTCACAACCCCTTGGGTGAAGGAATTTTCCTGAATATCCAATCCAAACCTCCCCTGGCACAACCTGAGGCTGTTTCCTCTTGTCCTGTCCCTTGTTACTTGGAAGAAGGGATGTCCTTTGTGGGAGATGTAGAGAGATGTTGGCTGCACATTTCTGTTACAGATCCTTGTACACAGCAATGAGGTTATTATATAATAGTAATATAATAATCCTACTATAATAATAATATAATATAATTTTTATGTTTTATATATTTTAATGTTTTATGTAAATATAGATATTCTCTGTTCAGGAAACCCCAGCAGAAGAAATGTGGCTAAAATGCTGCACTATGGGCAGCCCTGTGTGCTGGCTGCTTTATTTTACACTATTTGGAGAAAAAATAAATAGACTGACATGATAAACAAAACCTGGTGTAAAAGATAAACAATGATCACTAAACCCATGTGCTTTAAACATCCCTGTTGCTTTTAAACAAGTTAATTCTAAAATATCAGGAAGATTTTATCATTTTTGTCTTGTATCTAAAACTCAGCGGTTTTAACTTTTTGTTTGTTTGTTTAATACAGACAAACAAAGGATATAAAAATGTTAGCAGAAATTAGAAGTAATTCTGCTAAAT
>WEIU01022989.1:467511-484456 GCA_013389925.1 Aegithalos caudatus | reverse complement strand
CCAAGGCCACCACTAACCCATGTCCCCAAGTGCCACATCCACACATCTTTTAAACACTTCTGGGGGTGGTGACTCTGTCATTTCTCTGGCAGCCTCTTCCAGTGCTTCACAACCCCTTGGGTGAAGGAATTTTCCTGAATATCCAATCCAAACCTCCCCTGGCACAACCTGAGGCTGTTTCCTCTTGTCCTGTCCCTTGTTACTTGGAAGAAGGGATGTCCTTTGTGGGAGATGTAGAGAGATGTTGGCTGCACATTTCTGTTACAGATCCTTGTACACAGCAATGGGGTTATTATATAATAGTAATATAATAATCCTACTATAATAATAATATAATATAATTTTTATGTTTTATATATTTTAATGTTTTATGTAAATATAGATATTCTCTGTTCAGGAAACCCCAGCAGAAGAAATGTGGCTAAAATGCTGCACTATGGGCAGCCCTGTGTGCTGGCTGCTTTATTTTACACTATTTGGAGAAAAAATAAATAGACTGACATGATAAACAAAACCTGGTGTAAAAGATAAACAATGATCACTAAACCCATGTGCTTTAAACATCCCTGTTGCTTTTAAACAAGTTAATTCTAAAATATCAGGAAGATTTTATCATTTTTGTCTTGTATCTAAAACTCAGCGGTTTTAACTTTTTGTTTGTTTGTTTAATACAGCCAAACAAAGGATATAAAAATGTTAGCAGAAATTAGAAGTAATTCTGCTAAATCTTTAGACAAAATTTTCAGCTAGAACATGTTAAAACAGGTTTATATGTACTTCTTTAGAAAATCTGAATTTTAGTGAGAATTGAACCATTGTCTTTCCTGGTCTTGCAAATCCCCTTCAAACATAGTTACATTCTGACTTCAAAAACATCAGTATTTTAAATGTTTCACCTGATGTCTCGGAATTTCAGTTCTCAGAGGAAAAAATACAGCTCTGTTTTGGAGAGTTATCAAAGCATAGATTTAGCAGACTAATTTTAGGCACTCGGCCTTGAAGTTTTGACCAATGGGATTACATTGGTAGAAACAAAAGCAAAGCCCCAAATCTGGGGAAAATAACAAAGCAGAAAGATCTTCTGAAGGAAGGGCCATCCACCTCCTACAAAAGCTGCCAAGGATTACTGTAAAGCAATAATTAATGACCATTGCTGCTGGGTCTCTAACTGATGCAGGGGGAATATTGATATAATCCTATTAGTGCGTTGCTCTCATTAATGTACTTATGTCAATTAGCTGAGCATTTTAGCAGAAAGGTGAATTTATGATTTTTTTTTTCCTTATCCAACATAGATTTCCATTGCAAAAATCAATTTTGAACAACCACCAAAGATCAAGGTCCATTAATGAATCTTATCTGACACTAATGTTGTCTAATTACATTAAAATGTCACAACTAATTTAATGGCAGCAGAGCTCCCTACTCCATAAACAAACACAAGTTTTGGTTACATTTCTGAAGAATTTAATGTTTGATCAGGAAAATAATGAATGGAAATTCCAGTTTTGATAATTTTATTAATTTCTGTCATTTTTGAGTGTTTTGAAATAAAGAGCAAGAAAAACCTGAGCTCAACAGAACATTCCAGGCCCTGAGGAGACCTCAGAACTCCTTCCAGTACCTTAAAAAGCTCCAAGAAAGCTGGAGAGGGACTTTCAAAAAGGGTGTGATGGGCCAAGGGAAAATGGCTTTAACCTGACAAATGGCAGGTTAAATTAAATATTAGGATTTTTTTCCCCTATAGGGTGCTGGCACAGGTTTGCCCAGAGAAGCTGTAGCTGCCCCATCCCTGGAAGTGTTCAAGCCCCACCTGGATGGGTCTTTGAGCAACCTGGTTGCTCTAAAATAGGGACCAGAGACTGCAGGGAAGACACAGAGAGAGTTTTCATCACTCCCACAGTCTTGAGCTTTGAAAATGAGTTAAAATAAGATAGCTCTTCACATGACTGAGAACTGGGGCAAGGAGGGGAGATCTTAACCTAATTCCCACTGGGTTTTTTTTTTTCCTTCAACAAAACAAAACAGCAGACTCTTTCACAGTTGCCAGAGCTGGAGCCTCAGTGAGAGATTATGAGGGATGCAGCCAGTGACTAAGTTTGGATACAAAAGCATTTCTGATTGGTTTCCCACAAGATGAAATTCTGTTATAAAACCTGCTGCTCATTTTCCATTGAAAGAGTAATTTGGGAAACTGTCTCTCTTTGTGCTCTAACTAGGCAGCAGATGGCTCCAGATATGTTTTACTTGGTCCTATTGATTTCACTGCACGATTTAATTTTATTTCTCAGCAGAGCAGATTAAAATATGTGAGATGCTTTATAGGCCCCTGAAATGATAGAAACCTGCCCTGAAGAGGTTCCAGCATCAGTCCCACACCAAGAGCACCTCTTTTCCTCGTGTCAGCTCACAGACATCCCTTTCCACCCCACAGTCTCCAGTAGCATTTTTTAGGTTCAGGGAATGGTGTTGGCAAACCCAGTGTGAAATGCAGACAACAAACAGTCAAAGGAGAAATAAGAGACCCTGAGGGAAAGAGGTGCAATGTGGTGGGTTGTTTTTTTTTTAAAGCCCATCCCTGATGTGCACTTAATAAATAATTAATTGCTGTTATTTCCAGACTCAGATCCATTTTCACACAAATGCACTTTTAACTCCAGTGATAAAAAAAAAAGGAGGATACTTTTTGTTGATTCTTCTTCAATGCAGCCTTGAAGCAATAAACCAAATTGACTGCTAAATTTAGACAAGAATACAGTCTGGCCAAGTCATCTCAGAGTCCATAAATTTATTAATAAGTGAGATCAAGACGAGTCAGGAGACAATCCCTGAGATGCAGACCTGCTTCTCCTTTTACTGGGTCAAGGATAGTTTGGGGTATGAAACACATATTGTACTCTCCAATTTACATGTCAAAGTCTGGATTTATTCTCTTGACTATAAAAAAACTGCATGGAGGAAGAAAATCTCCCCCTGCTGAGGGGATGCTTGTTCCAGACCTGTGACTCCACACTTCTTCCACCCTTAGGATTCCTGCCTTTTCCAGCAGAGAGAGGGTAAAATTTGTATATCTATATTTTTATCTCTATATTTTATCTTTTATAAGTAGCATTTCCTTCATGTTCCCTGGCAAAGGAGTCCCTGGGTGAATCCCACACTGGCACCTGCATTTTTGTGCAAAGGAGGTGTGGTGGCTGATGCTCAGTCACATTCCTCACACAATTCCTAATGTTTAGTCTCAGGTGTGGTATGAAGGTAACTCACACATTTTTCCAGGTTAGAAAACAAACCCACAGCAACAACAAGTTATCTGTTCTTTAACTGGCTGCACAAAGAATGGTACAGCAAATTAAAGATCCATTGTGTGGCAAGGTGGGAAAAGAAAGAGGTGGGATATGAATGAGGAATCCACTTCCCTCACTGGAGAAAGGAACTGAATCTCATCTTCCCAGGGAGGAGAACAGGCAAGCAGGTGTCACCTCAGAGTAGTTAATGCCATAGTCTGTCCTCCTGCTCTTCATCATCTCCTTGTACCTCACAGGAAAGGCATGACTAGAACCTTCCTGAAGAAGCCTGGAATTTTCTCCAGGCACTGCACACGAGTCCTGGCTTTGAGAGACATATCCCATTTCTCCCACGACCTTCCTGCCCATACAATGAACTTCTGCAGTGGCAACACAGCTACAGCCAGTGGAGTCATAGATTTTATCACATTTTTATGTGTAACACCTGGGAAAAAACCTTTGGGCAGACCTTGTGTCCAGAGACTGGTCAGTGTTGTGAGAGAGACCAGGCATTTTCTTGGAGCTACCCCTCTCTGTCATCTTTCTCCCCCACCACCTCCTTTCATCTTCCCTGCTCTTCTCCCATTCATGCCTGGTGCCTGAAAAGGGCTCTGCTTTGCAGACACAGATCATGGCAACAGCTGCATCTGTAACAGGGGCTGCAATAAAAACTGAAAAGGCTAAGAGGGAGCTGGAAGCTGAGGGTGTGAGGAGGAAAGGCATCCTTGGGGGTGGTTTGTACCTTGTCCTGCTGGAGAGCCTGTTTTCCTGCAGTAATGTACTTCTTCAGGAGCTGGTGAAGGCAAACATGAATGGATGCTGCAGTGGCTTTCTCTGGGATTAGAGCTTGCACTCAGGAAAATTACAGCCTTTGAGTTACTTAGCAGGAACTTCCCTCTACTTTGTCAGAACATTTGTGTGTCCATCACCCTCAGAGTCGGGGAGAGAAAGGCAAGAATTTGTTCTGTGCTCAAAGCATGAGCCCAAGGCTGGGGTGGTGCCATGATCTTGACCCTGTCACTTACAGAATGTAATTTAATCACCAGGTTTTCAATATTGATCTATGACTGTGAATATTTTAGCTCAGACTCTGCCACAATTATGGGTGAAAGTCACTCCACTCACATCCCCAGGCTACAAACTTGGAGTCCAAGCTCATGGAATCATGGAACTGTAGCATGGTTTGGTTTGAAGGGGCCTGAGAGATCACCCAGTTCCAACAGGAGGGTTAGAAATAGATGATCTGGGGGACCATTTGGGTGGATGGTTGGATCTAGATGATCCCTTCTGGATGATCTCTGCAACCTTCCACTATCCTGGGTTGTTCCAAGCCTCATCCAACCTGGCCTTGAACACCTCCAGGGATGGGGCAGCCACAGCTTCTCTGGGCAACCTGTGCCAGAGCCTCACCACCCTCAGAGTCAAGAATTTCTTCCTAATATCCAATCTAACCCTGTCCTCTGTCAGCTTCAAGCCATTTTCCCTTGTCCTATCACTCCATACCCTTGTAAAAAAATCTTCCTCATGGACATTAATCAGGTAGTGCTCATTAATCCACCTGCTCCTGTGACCAAGGCTGCCCTCAGAGGACCCTTTTCAGAGAAACTGATGGAGACTGATACAATTTACAGTTCCTGGTGCCAGTAAAACCTTTTGCACTGGTGAGGAAAGAGCTCCTGCTTCGAAGCAGCTACTTAACAGTCTTTGGGATTTTTTTTCCTTCCTTTTCCTTTAAATTGCCCGAGTCGAGCACTCCACTGAGCAAAGAGGGGACAGTCCCCCAGAAGCAACAACTGCCACCTAATTTCACCAGCAGCACTTCTCCCATCTGCCTGGCCATTCTTCTTAAATTGCTGTCTAATTTTCAGGATAAAGAGAGTCTAAGGTGCACACTTCCCATGATCGCAGCTTTATTACAAACCTGTGAGAAGAAAAAAGAGCTTTTGTTGGTTTAATTCCTTGGAACTTCTGAATTGAGCTTCCCCAAAACACATGCACAGAAAATGAAGAAAAAAAAGTGCTGTTTGAAAGAGTACAAGGAATAAGCAGTGGAACACATTTTCTTGTCAATTTTTTAAAATAAAAAACCCAAGCAAATAATCATGTTTGCAATTAGAACATTCATCAAATACCCTGTATTTTGAATTAGCTGTTGGAATGAAAACTAGAATTAAAATAAATGTATCTCTAGAGTGACTGACGGGCATAAATTGGGGGTGTAATTCTCAAACACAGATCCATTCTTGGAACAACACAGACCTTCACAAATACAACTAATGGCTGATCAGCAGGTGAAAAATAAGAGCAAAAATGAGAGTAAAAAAAGCAGGGGAAACACTTGCTGTTTCGTTGACTTCTGCCACTACAAATCTAGGCCAGATGCAGCCCTGGGTTTCCAGTCATTGAAGAAAGAACCTCGTATAAAGAAAAATCTATTTTGCAAAATGCACAAGTGAAAGAGCTTGGAAGGTCACCAAACCTAAACAGTTAAAAGCAATCACGTTTCAATTAAGATGAATTGAAACAAACAGGCTTTAGAGAGGACGGTAAACACAGCAATGTTTGACTGAGCATTAAGATGAACAAAGAGCATACATCTCCTGAAATGCCTTTTAAGAGCCATCTCATCCCAGCCCCGCCACGAGACGCTCTGCCTCCCAAACCAACTTCTCCCCGACAAGCAAAACACAAAAATTTAATAGTTTTTATCCTCCCCGTTAGAGATTAAACAACATTGAGAGAACCATGTGAAGCAAAAGGGAGAGAAATGGCTGCACGGTATTAAGAGAGTTAATTATAGATGCAGATTAAAAGGCAAGACTGAGTGGTGGAAGAAAAGGGAAGAGTAACCTCCGGCACAGAGATAGTGACATGCAGCAGTTGTCAGTCACCTAGCAACAAGTTTCCTATCCCTGCTGTGCTCTTTAATTCAGCAAATCTGCTCAGGATGTTGGGCTGTTCTCCTGACAAAACGCATTATGTAGCAGACTAAAGGATACAAAAATCCACTGTACACAACACTCTGCTCCCTATTGACCACTGATCCTTTCTCTCAACCCACAAAAGAGCCTTGCATAATGCTCTGAAAAGAGAAAAGTCTCAACAGAGAAAACATTTGCTTGTAATTGAGATTGACTACATAACGAAAATGATGTTCTTTTTTAAATTCAGCTTGTTGAGGCCATGCTTTTTGTCTCCTGGCTCTCAAAACCCATCCCTGCTGGGAAAAGGGGCAAACATTGTACAAACTCAAACCTGTGTGTTTTTTCCCTTCTTTTCACCGGGAGCACACACGCGCACGCATGCACGCACACGCATTTTGTGGCTAAATGGGCAAGACGGGCTCCTGAAGACTTAAACAAGTTTGGAAAAAAAAAATAATAAAAAAAAAGAGGGGACAAATAAGAAAATCGTGGAGTGTTTCTGTGTTGAAGGGAAGCTGCCTTACTTCTGAATGGAAGCTGAGGTGAGGAGGGCAGGATGTATTTTATAATTGTTCTGGCTAACTAAGGAGCAGCACTGGCTCAGAAAATGGGTTGTTTTATTCCCAAATCCATGCAGTAAGTTATCAGCAAACTCAAGTATCACAGAATCACAGAGTGGTCTGGGTTTGAAGGGATCTTAAGGATTCTTTCTTTCCAAGCCCTCTGCCAAGGGCAGGGATGTCACCCACTAGTTCAGGTTGCTCCAAGCCCTATCCAGGCTGGCCTGGAACTATCCCAGGGATGGAGCAGTCACAGCTTCTCTGAGCAACCTTTGCCAGTTCCTCACCCCCCTCACAGTGAAGAATTTCTTTCAAATAGCCAAGCTAAACCTACTCTAGCTCCCTGACTGCTTTCCCACACACACACACAACCCTGACCTCTGCATCCAAGTCAGGACCATGCTTTGAGATAATAATTATCTAAATATGAAGAATAAAAAAGAGTGAGTTTAAAAGACCTGAATTTTGACACAATGAACTCTACTGTGGCCCATGGCAGAAGTTTGGGTGAGTGCTTCTCACAGAGTGGCTGCTCCAGCACAAGAGCTGAGGGAGCAGCAGTGTCTGTTAGGTATCAGATGAGAACTAACAATTAGTATTAGGGAGTCCAGAAGGAAGCAGAATGAGAGAAGGTGATGGCAGAGAAACTAAAGCTCACAGAGATGCCCACAGCAAACTCAGCAGAAGAAAATGAGCCCCTGAAGAGGGGTCTGAGTCCCATTGGCACACTCAGCTCTTTGGAAGTGGGTCCAGTTTATCCCGTCTGTAGAGCACCTAAACACAGCCAAGGATCAGCATCCTGGGAGCTCCACAAGTGCAGAAAATTGCAATAATTCATGTCAAGCTTTTCTGCTGACATCAACCAGCTGAGTCTGCAACTGTGCAACTCCAGATGCCCCAAATCATCTGGAGTTCTCCCACTTTCCACCAGAGCAGGTTGCTCTGAGCCACATCCAACCTGGCCTTGAACACTTCCAGGGAAGGGGCAGCCACAGCTTCTCTGAGCAGCCCGTGCCAGTGTTTTACCATCCCCACTGTAAAAACTTCTTCCTTGTATTCAATCTCACTTGACCCTCTTTTAGTTGAAAGCCATTGCCACAAAAAATGTTGTCCCCATCCTATGGTTCACTGTGTCAAAAAAAAGAGGGGGGGCTGTGCACCAGAAAATGCAGCAGGGCAATTTCTCCTCCAAAAAGCTACACAAAATATTGAAAAAACACCTTGGTGCCCCAACTGAGGGAAAATGGAAAGGTGATTGTATGATTTATGACACAAAGCTCCCAGAACAGCCTCACTTGGAGATTGTAGTTGGCCAGGGTAAGGCTGGTGGGTACAAAACTTCATCCCAGGAAAACAAACCCACTTGGATTTTGCTCAAGCTCAGCAGTTTCTGCCTTCATCTCTCCTAGAAAAGGAAGGGATGCAGGGCAAAGGCCATCATTTACCCAGTGTGTATTTCCAGGGATGGTAAAAAACATTCCCCACTTGTACCTACGACCCCCCAAATATAACACAGACTATAACAAAGCCTGTTCAAGTTAAAGGATTGGGAAGGGCTGACATAAATGTGTTACTCAGCCAAAACCAAGAAAAAATAGACTTTTATTTTTAAAGTTCTCTCTCTTAAAAGGTTTTGTTCCTTTGGAAACAATCTAATTGTTTACTTTTTTCCCTCTCCTTTTTAAACAAAACAAAAACTTATTTTCAATCATGAAATATAAATTATACAAGAATTTATTTCAACCGATAAATATGAACTTAAGGGAGGTTCTTCAGGACCTGGGAATATTCAGAAGGTAATGTGCAGCAGTAGGAAAGAAGGTTTTGTGAACCCCCTCATGAAGAAATGCTAAAAATAAAAACCTGAAATAGTAGAAGATTTAGAGGAATGCATTAGGGGGGGAAAAAAGATGTGTATAATTGTGGTGCAGGGGTAATACATCTTTCTCCATAAACAATATAGTTTTGGTTACTATAGAATTTAAGACACTGTCACTGACAGAGTGCTTCAGACAGATTTCACATCTATGACAAAGAAAATTCCCTGTGAGGGAGCTGGATCAATCATAGAATATGCAAGAGTCCAAACTACTGAAAAAAGAAAAAAAGAAAAAAACCCAACAAAAACAAACAAATAATAAAAAAAAACAAAACAAAACAAAACAAAACAAAACAAAACCACAAACAAAACAAAACTAAAAAACCAAAAAACCCCCCCAAAAAAAACCCAAAAAAAACCCAACAAAACCAAACCAAACCAATCCACAAACAAACAAAAAACCCAAAACAAAACAACCACAAAAAAAACCCCAACAAAAACACTAAGCAGTAACTCCTAGTAATAAATAATTAAAGAAACACACCAAAAAAAAGTATTTCCATCCAGTTTCTGGAGCTTTTAAAATATATTGTGCAGGGATATTTGCTGAAACCTATCTCCAATAACAACCAGTGTAAATCTTGCCCTGGCTTAGCAAGCCCGAGCACACAAGCTGCAAAGGGGATCTTGTCTCCTAAAAGCAGAATTTCTGCTAAGCAGGACATTAATTTTCAGGTATAGTTTTTAGAGAATTTTTCTCACAGAAAAGCTAAAATTAAAGTGGACACTGGGGTCAACCCAGAATAGTTGGATCACGTCCTACCAAAAATAAGAATCGCGAGGGACTCTCCCGTTGATATTTTAAACTTTTGTCCATGCAAGTTTTAATCAATTAAAATGCATTATCTACCCTCTTAACTTTCTCAGAGAGGATTATCTGACATTTACTATTCACCAGTTTTGCTGAAAAGGTTAATAGTTCACGGGCTGGAGTTGGGGGTAAACAGAATTGATCATTCCTAATGCCTTGGCTGGAACGGAGGGGCTTTGTGTTGACAGGCTGGGAGATGTAATGAGCCTCTAGTACATTCTTAAGGCTTGTTTCATTTGCTCTGTGAATGGGGAAAGTAAAATTATTAGTCTATAGGTGTTTTCCGTGGTTCTTTCATAAGCAGGCCTCCTGACACCAATTAAAGAGATTATGTCATCAACTGAAAAGAAAGCTATAACCTTGTATGTTAATGCCGTGATTACTTAAGACAGGGTCACTGGGCCCAATAGAACAGGGAATGACCTTGGTGAAATTAACTTCAGAGCTCAATTCCTAATTAACTGTTTTCAATGAAAGAATGTGTGATTTCAGGCTATTGGTTAAAATAGTCACTTTTTTCTGTACAAGGACTTTGCCACCAGAAGTTAGTCTCCAGCAGCATTAATAAAAAAAAAAAACAAAAAACAAAAACAAACCAAAAAAACCACCAGGAATAAGATTAGGAGATGGCAAACAGCATGTTCAGAGCTTTATGAAAGCAGATATTGTCCCCTGGATATTTTGCCTGAGAAGCCTCATTCTGTTGAGGCTTCTTTGCCCACAGTGCAAAATTTACAGTCCTCAGGAGGAAATGACACATTTGAACACACATCCAGGGCAGGAGAAATTTAAAAAAAAAAAAAAGTATTGAAAACACAACACTACTAAAAAGTAGCTATGTATAAAATATAAGCCTGTATTTGTAAGTATTTTAAATTTACCATTTTAAAAATGGAATTGGTGCAGATATAAAAATTTGTCCAGGGAAGCTGTATTTTGTAGCATTGGAGGAATATGAAAAGAAGGCAGGAATTGTTTTAAGCAGCTTTTTCTCAGGTAAGGTAAAAGTGAGGCTCCAGAAGGATGGCAGACTGCCAGGGCACCCCTGGACTTTGAGCTCTATTGGAGATGCTCACTCAGAGACGCATTCTCAGTCCCGGTGAAGGCACTGGTAGAAGCTGTGCAGTCCTTTTGAAACCTTTTTTTGGCACTGAACAGACCTCAGATCTCTGACCAGCAATGCTGAAGTCACACCTGTACCTACTTAACTTTTCCAGGAAAAAAATACACATCTGAAAACATTTTCAACACTAATATCCAGGTGTCAGCCTTTTTCTACTTTCTGAAATAACTTTTTTAGGTGTAGTCCAAGCCATACTCAGCCTAGGAGTACAAGTCCTGAGGGTGTTGCTAATCCAACACTGCAGCAAACAGCAAATTCCCTTTCAAAATTGTTGCAAAGTTAATGGCAATTGCTTCAAGTGTAGGAAGAGTTCAGACCTGAGCTGTCCCTTTGAACAGGTTCCACTCCTATAAAGCTTGGTTTCACAGAATTATTGAATAGTTTGGGTTGGAAGGGACCTTTAAAGGTCCAATCCCCATCCTCAGCTGTGGTTTACAGGGTTCAATGTTATGCCTGAACAGGGTAGAGGTTCCTTCCTCTGAAGGCTGGAAAGGAAAGGAAGCAAGGAAAGAAGGGAAGATCTCCAGGCTGCCACTGTCCACAGTGCCACACTGCCCCAGGCTGTCACACTGTCCAGGGTGTCACACTGTCCCAGGATCTCACACTGTCCCAGGGTGTCACACTGTCCACAATGTCACACTGTCCAGGGTGTCACACTGTCCACAATGTCACACTGTCCAGGGTGTCACACTGTCCAGGGTGTCATCCTGTCCAGAGTGTCACACTGTCCCAGGCTGTCACACTATCCTGTCAAGGGTGTCACACTGTCCCTGGGTGTCACACTGCCCCAGGGTGCCACACTGTCCCCAAGCCAGGACAAGGCGTGGGGCTCTGGATCTGCTTTTGCTACAGAACTGGGAGAGGGAGTTCACTCCCTTTGGCCTCTGTGATGGGATGAACATCAGAGGAGGTCATGAAGGGGAAGCAGGGACCTCTCCCATCTGCCCAGATCTTACTCTAAAGAAGTGATTACACAAAATGTCAGAGAAGGCCAGAGTTACCTGATGCTCAGGGCAGCAGAGGTACCTCTGTGCCACAGGCAGGACCTCAAAGGGAGCCTGCAGCAAGACCAAGGATGAACCAGCTTCCTGAAACTCTGTTCACAATCCACATCTGTGCCAACCCCAGAGCATCTCTGGTCAGCCACTGGGCCAGATGCTCCTCACGTAGAGCAAAAATCCACCTGGGCTTGGGCACAGACATTCACTGCTCACAGGAACACTCTGAAATATCAGAGCTCAATATCAGACTTTTCCCATGGTCCCCAGGTCATCCAGCAGCATGTTCCAGTGGGGATCCAGCTCCAGGGGACAGCTAAAGGGACTGGCACTGGGAATAAAACTGGTGTGATCACTGATAACCTGCCTGGAGACACGGCCTGCGGATGGGAAGGCATCAATTAAACATAAAAGTCTGTGAACCTGTGACCTTGTATTGCAGGCACAAAGCACTCAATTCCCTTCAAACCCGACCAAATGTGGGCAGCTGCTTTCTCTAAGAACCAAGAAAACAAAACCTCATATGGCTTCCTGGCTTTATTTTCATTCCAAGGCTAAAACATCCCTCTTAGACAAGGCACAGATGTAATCAAATAAACCCCAGGGTTGGATATCACCACCCTCCCAGAGCTTACTTTGGATAACCACCTTTCACACCCCAGCCCCTGGCAAATAAATGGCAAAGGAACAGTTGGTAAATCTGCTGAAAGGTGCAATTAAAAGCAAATAGAGACATTCTGCCTGCTGAAGGCACCGAATTCTTTACTGCTTGTTTGTGGAGGAGGGAAAAGAAAAGGAAAGGAAAAGATTCCTCCCTTCCCTGTGGACCACCCATGGAACTTTTTTGTCCCCTAATTCTGACACCAGAAGAAAAAGAGGTACTTGTTGCTCACAGCTCCCATGCACACTCCTCCCCATACAGTAAGACTTTGGGAAGTAAATTGCATTAATGTGTTCTCTGAGTAAAAACAGGTGTTGTAACACCTGCATTTTCTAAAGCTGGATTTCACTAGGAATGTGAATTTTCAGAGGGTTGGAGCATGTGTTTTATACAGAGGTGATATTCAAGGGACTTGGGACTGCACAGAACAACTAAATTGGGAAGCTTCATAGCTTGTGTTACAAAATCCTGCAAATTATCAATGACCCGACCTAAGCCTGGATAATGCTGAGCTGTCTGCAGGAATTCAGCGTGGATGTGATTTTCAGGGAGTGGCACTGGAGTCCCTGTGTGTGATCCCCCTTTTGGCCCTTGCTTTAGCCCTGCCTGGACCTGACAAAGGTGTTCAGCACTTCACAGGATGCAGCTCCTTAGACAAAGCCCCTGAGCCCAGGGGACTGAAGCCTGCAGGCTCCCTGCCACCATCTCCATTGAGGAGCCAGCCCAGAGTGGATGGGATGGAGCAGCTTTTAGGGAATAATTTTTATAGCTGTAAAGAACATGACAGCAACAACACCACGGCTGGAAAGCCTCCTGGCACCAAGGATTTTCTAGGAACAGGGAGCAGCTTACAGGCTACAAGGGCTGAAGTGGAAGATCTGCTTACTCACATGAGTAAGGGCTACTAGCAGTAGGAAGGATTGCAAGATTAAGCTCTTAAGGAATGAAGTACTAATGGGTCTGATGCTGGAGTGGCTCTGCAGTTGCTTACACAGCTGAGGAGATGGCCTGTGACATAACAGGCTCAGCCATGCAAGCTTCATGTGTACATGTCCATGCCATAACACCAGTAACCTGCTAAGTGCACATCATCCCTCCCACCAGGGACAAGGGGGTTGCCTCCTTGTAAAAAGCATGTTAAAATCCTGAGAATATCCACTGCCTTGTGCCAACACTCATCTGTACATTGAATCATGTCAGGGGGATGCATCTGGGGTGAGAGGCCCTTCCCTCAGCCCTCCCCCAACACTTCTCTGGGTTTTTCTGTGCACTAAAGGGTCAGAGCCACAGGAAAGAGTTGGGGAAGCTCTGTTAAGGGCAGGAAGATGGAGACAGCAGGAAGAGGCAGAGCTTTCACCCTCCAGGGGCAAGTTCTGGTGCTGAGGGTGTGCAGAATACAGAACATAAAAGAGGCAAACCACTGAAAAAAGCTGAGTGATAATTCAGACAACTTAGAGAGCTCATTCAAATACAAGTGGAATTGGGGCTTTCCTCATGGTTTAGAATATTCAGAAACTATTTGAAATCTGTTTGGCCTCAAATGCAACAGTGAGCATGAGTCCAACTCTGTGTCCTTCTAAGTACCATGGACATGTTTCATGCAGTGCTTCAAATTAATAATTAATACCTAATTCTATTAGGCATATTACTACTACTACTACTATTATTATTATTGTTGTCGTTGTTATAATCCCTGCTCACATCCAACCTCATCATAGTCTCATGATCTGTAAATAAAATTCTGTATGATTTCTCTCCAACTCACCACAGTTTTTAGCCCAATCAAACCTTTTGCAGATAACTGTTTGTTGCCAGCAAACACAGAGGGAAATACTGCTTTTTTTCCCCCCACTGGATGCACTGAGTTTCCTGGCTGGAATGCAGCACTTCCATGGGATGTTTTTTGTCCTGGACACACAGCCTAGAAACACACCACAAGAAAAATAGTTTAAATGCTGGTGTCAATCAAAACATTTAGTTCAAATGCTTTAGAGCAGAGAAAAGCAGTGGAAGGCTCTAAATATCTCCTCCAGAAAGCAGATTTACCTTGTAATGAATGTAGAATAAAATTTTCCAAGGGGAAACGAGAGATGAGCAGCAGAAATGACTGACATCCGTTTCCTTCCTTCTGTTGTGGGCTATTTTCAGACATGGATGACAATGCCTTCCCTTGCTTCCTCTGAAGTCCACTCTAGTAAATTCAGAAATCACAGAACTTTAGAACTGTGTTGGTTGATAAAGACCTTTAAGACCATTGAGCCCAGCCATTAACTTGGCACTTCCAAGGCCACCACTAACCCATGTCCCCAAGTGCCACACCCACACAAGTTTTAAACCCCTCCAGGGATGGAGATTCCATCACTGCCCTGGGCAGCCTGTGCCAGTACTTGACAAACCCTTCAGTGAAAAAAAATGACTCTTAATATCCAAAGGAAAACTATCATGGCACAACTTGAAGCTGTTTTCTCCTGTCCTGTTGTTTGTTCCCTGGAAGCAGTGCCCGGCCCCACCTGGCTGCTCCCTCCTGTCAGGGAGTTGTGGGGAGTGAGAAGGTGCCCCCTGAGCCTCCTTTTCTCCAGGCTGAGCACCCTCCCATCCCTCAGTCCATCCTTGTGCTCCAGGCCCTTCCCCAGCTCCATTCCCTTCTCTGGACACGCTCCAACCCCTCAATGTCCTTCCTGTAGTGAGGAGCCCAGAGGTGACCCCAGGATTTGAGGTGCAGTGCCCAGCGCAGGGGGACAATCCCTGCTCCTGCTCCCACACCCATTCCTGACCCAGGCCAGCTGCCAGTGGCCTTCTCACCCATCTGGGCACACCTGGGCTCACCTTCAGCCACTGCTGACCAACACCCCTGCTCTGACAGAGGGATTCTGTGTATTCCTGAGCTGGGAGCCTGTAAGTCCCTGCCGTCCTGCTTTGGGACAGGGCTGCTGGCAACACAGCCACGGCCGGGGCGAGGGGAGGACACGGAGCTGGGCCAGGCTGGAGCAGCCGGGGTGAGAACTTCTCTCGGCCTCTGTGGTGTAAGAGCACAAACCCTGAGGCTCTCGTACGCTTTCATTCAGTCCCACAGACGCTTTCACGCTGCGGTTGTTCCAGGTGTTCCAGCTGCCATCCCCTGGGGAGCCGGGCACAGACACGGCATCTCCTGCCAGCTCCTCCTCACCCTGCGCTGCCCGGCAGGAACTGCTCCTCTCAGCATCGCTGTGCTCTTTTCACCGGCTGGGATTGGTTTTGTTGTTTTTTTTTTTCCCTGACAAAAGGAGCTGGAGCCCTCTTGCGTTGAGTTCTGCAGCATGCAAGGATCCCTTCGGAAATCCCTTCGGATGAAGCCGGCCCAGCTTCACCGGGATGCTGCAGGCGAGCTGCTATTAATAGGAACCCATCTGCACTGCTTGTCTCTGCTTCTGTAGCAACATTGCACATAATAATGGCAGGAAATGGATTTCAAAAGCCACGTGCTTAATTATAAAAGATAAATAAAAATCTTATTATTGAAAGTCCTCTTACCCTAATCTCAGCTTCTGAGAAATGTGGCTTTTTCATAGACTCAGAGAATGACAGAATGGTTTGGGTTGAAAGAAATATTTAATCTCATCCAGTTCCACCCTTGACATTTGGAGCAACCGTCCACTATCCCAGGTTGCTCCAAATCTCATCCAATGTGGCCCTGAACACTGCCAAGAATGAGGCAGCCACAGCTTCTCTGGGAAACCTGTGCCAGGGCCTCACCACCCTCACAGGGATGAATTTATTTCTAAAATCTAATCTAACTCTGCCCTCTATCAGTTTGAAACCATTCCCCCTTGTCCTGCCACTCCATTCCTTTGTCCAAAGTCCCTCCAGCTCTCCTGGAGCCCCTTTAGGCACTGGAAGGGGCTTTAGGCTCTCCCCAGAGCCTTTTCTTTCCCAGGTTGAACACCCCCAGCTCTCTCAGCCTGGCTGCAGAGCAGAGGAGCTCCAGCCCTCTGTGAATCTTCATGGCCTCCTCTGGATTTTCCCCAACAGATCCACTTTTTAAATCCTTGCTGTTTAATTAATAGGATACAGTATGTACCAAACAGGTACCATAAGTTAGAAAGATGACTGCAGGATTTGCAATTTCACTCAGATTTCAAAGATGAATGGGATAAATCAGTCTGCTACAGAGCTGTGCAATCTGACTGATTTCCACTGATTTCCACTGAGTTTGTCTAAACCTGATTTTCCAGTTTGTAGCTACAGTAGAACAGCATACACACTTGGGAAGGGGCAGCACCTTGATGGCTGAGAATTTCTGAGATTGTTGGAAACTGATGCAAATTTGGTGCTACTTTTCCTTATTTTTATGCGTAAGTAATGCTTTTCTTCCTCATTTAGTAATATCAGCTTGACAGTGAAAGCTGATCTTGAAACCACTTCAAATAAAAGAATCAGGATTTTATTTTCAGAATAAATTACCTAAGTAACCACAATCATGTCATTTGTTCAAAGTTGGGGAAAACCTGGAATGATTTTTGCTTTAGGTTTGCATGTTTGGAGATACTTATATTTGTTGTAATGCCCTTCTGATAAAAGATTCTCTACAGCAGTTGGAGCTTTCTGAGCTGATAGGACAACACAGGGGTGTGGCTTTCTATGACCACCCCTCCCAAAATTCAGGCTTTTAAAGATGCTACCAGTTGTTAATTAATTAAAAAACAAAACAAAACAAAACAAAACAAAA
>WEIU01022989.1:421789-467452 GCA_013389925.1 Aegithalos caudatus | reverse complement strand
AAAAAAAAAGATAAAAATGCCCCCAAACATTAATCACTAAAACAAAAGCTGTTTGCATTTGGTTGAAAACACAGATAAATTCAGTACAGGTGAAGGTCATATTTGATCTTTCTTTCATTTTGCCTCCTGGTTCTCACCCCATGTCAAAGCCCTTGATTATAATCTACCACAAAAGCTTCTTGGGCAGGTGATGCATTTCCTCTGCCTGTGTTTAAACACAACACCTACAGGCAAAACGATCTTTTACAGTTCAGGACTGCTGTGGCAACAGCTGGAAGAGGTGACTGGTAGGTATTTCAGCTTTTCTGGTCTGGGTTTCAGACTGCAGTGAGCAGTGGCTGAGTCCCACCCCAGCACAGCTGAAATGGAAATAATTGATCCTGATGGTACCTTTAACTGAGAGAGTCCTTAATACCTCCTGCCAACAGCAGCTGAGTGTCTGAGCCCAGGCAAGGAGGGAAGGCTCTGACAGAAGATATTATGGTAATGTACTCTAATGGGACTTGCTGATTTGAATAAAGTAGCATGTTAAACACTCCACAGTCTCCTTGCTGTGTGCCACGACCCTATTTACAACTCTGTATTTAAGATATTTGCACTCAATACAATCTGAGACAAGCCAACACGCCCACATTACAGTATTTTTCCATTTATTTTATTCTTGAAAATTTAAAAAGGGTGCATAGAAACTTTGTCCCTTGGTGGAAACCTGACAGCTCAGAACAAGCTTTGCAGCAGCGTGCCCATCATTTACCTCTTGGATGCATCTTTTGTAGTGAAATGCTTGTCCCAAACCCCAGGTCAGCACAAAGTCACCTGTCACTTGTAGGAAGAGCTAACACTTGGGTTTGTGGTTGTTAGAGCAATAAACATGCTTTATTACCCATTCATAATGGGAAAAAAAAGAGAGCCAATATTAATAACTACATGCTAATGGCTGCAGAGCACCATAACCTGAATTACACACAGGCCCTGGAGAGCTCTTGTGTTCCAGCTGAGTCAGAACAGCAGCCTGGGATGGATGTGATGATAATACACACATTAAATGTACACATTAAATGTACACATTGAAGGTACACATTGAATGTACACACCCTGCTGCTCCCCTGACCTCTGCAGTGCTTTGTTCTTCAAGCACCCTTTGCAGTCCAGCCTCTCCTTTCACATCCAGATGAGGGCATCCATTCTTCCTTCTGCTGCTGCACAACCCCTGTCCCAAATACCTCCCTCCACCACCTTCACTTTCTTAAATCATGGGTGACCATCACCAGTGGGCCAGGGGCTGTAGGTGTTTGTCCTGTGGGAAGCTGATGGAGCTACTCCTGCTCAGCCCCTGCACTGCTGGTCTTGGACCAGAGGAGAATCAGGGCCTGATGCTCATCCCATCCCTTCCATCCACTCAGATTGCAGCCTGAATTTATAAAAAGTCAGGGTTTCTTTAAGCTGCAAATGTCATTTGTAGTTTTAATTCAGTCTTTTGTTTAACTTGAAATAGGAAGCCTTTTTTTTCTTGGAAGTTCCTTAATGCAATTTTCCTTAAAATTAAGGAACCTTAAAATGAAAAATTCTCATAAATCAAAATGTTTAATATTACCAATGGCAAAATGGCTTTTATGAACAGCTTAATTGCATCAATATGATTCATAACTTTCTGAAATATTTGAACCAGTGATTATTTTTTTTTATTCATTACACATTTTTTTTATTCATCTTGGCCAAGACATTTTGAACCTAAATTTTTCTCCCTATTTTACCTGGGGACACTGCTGAGCTCTCGTGCTCAGAGCTGTGTGTCACACAATGACAGAATTATTCGGGCTGGAAGGAACCTTAAAGATCATCTCATTCCAACCCCTGTCAAGGGCAGGGATACCTTCCACCAGGCTGTCCACAGAAATTGTGGCTGCTCCATTCCTGGGAATATTCAAGGCCAGGTTGGATGGGACTCAGAGCAACCTGGAATAGTGGAAGGTGTCCCTGCCCTGGCAGAGGGATTGGATAAAGATGATCTTTTAAGTCCTTCCCAACCCAAACCTTTTGAGTGTGTGATTCTAATTTAATATCTGAGGGTTATCTCTGGTGACTGGCAACGGATAACTCTTGTCTTGAGAAGATCAGTGTTGATGAACAGGTTGCTGAAACCTGCAGACTGTGGCAAACTAAGAGGAGCTCTGAGTGCAATTTTTCTGCCCCTCTGGAGGGGTGCAGAGGGTTTCACCATCCATCACAGGATGCCGCGCCGTGGGATGTGGAGCTGGAAAGGACAACCACCCCCAGAGCCCATGGTGGGGCAGTGCCCAGCTTGTCCCAACCTTCTGCTGCTCCAGGACCCTCTGCAATGGGAATGGTGGGATGGGAAGGCAGGCAGGGGCTGGTGTGGGGGCAAAGGCAGCTGTGACACCACACTGCAATGTCACAGGCTGCTGATGCTGCTTGTGGGGCCCTGGAGAATTCATGAGAATTGACAGTGAGGTCAGGGAGATAATCTGAAGGAGCTAAAGCAGCTGGAAACCTGGAGAGAAAAATGACAAGTTCTTTTGCACTTTTTGAAGCTGAACATTATTTAGTTCTGGGGACAGATCATCAGAAGGACTGATAAACACCAGTGGCTAAGGTAGAAATTCCAGGAGAATAAGAGAACATCCCTTTATAAAAACATGTGGGTAATGAGTAGCAGAACAAAAAGAGGTAAAGACAGTTTTGGATCTGAGATCAATGCTACTGGAATTTTTATTTTGGTTTAAGAAAATTTGCAGAAGATTTGTTAAAAAAAAGAAAAGTTCAAAAACCCCAGCTATACACCTGGATGCATTCAAGCATGACTAGACCTGAAGTGTAATTCTCCCAGTGACATGACCATCACCCTGGGATTTTTTAGCATAGATGGGGCAGAAAGGAGACAGCAGTCAGGAAGCAGCTTCTCTGAATAGGCAAATCTTTCATTTTGCATAAACCTAAGGTAATTCCTTCCTTGCCACAGAATTCCTGGTTCATAGCCCTCTGTGAGAAGGTGTTTTAGGCACAGGTTAGTTCAACATAGAGGGGACTTGCTGAGTGTCCCAAGTTTAAGTGCATCATGTTTTAGGTTCTGTAAACACAGGAATACAAACTGGCCGAGAAACTTTTGTGAATTGGACCATGAGTCATGATTAATTTATCAAGCTGTTCTAAATGCATCAACTGAAATAACAGAAATATAAACAGAAGTTATGTAATTCCTCCTTGCCTGTGCTTGGGCCTTGCTTGTGACGGTGGAAATATAAACTGAACTAGAGCGTATAAAAAGATTTCCAAGAAAAAGCCTTTGTTTAATGTTTCCTATGCATCAGATATTCCACTTGCCTCCCAGATGCATATATTCCAAACCATGCTTTTGCTGTCCACAGAAAATTCCTCCATCTATTTATACTTTCAAATCTATGATCTTATACATTAATAAATAGTAATGAAGTCCCAAAGTAAATACCAATGTGACGGTTTCACTGGAGATCTCGTTGACATTTATAAATATTTGCAGCTTTCATGGTTCAGGACACTGGCAGAGCTCACAGATTCTGTTAAACTTTATCATATAATTGTACATATGGTCCCTCTTTTGAAAGTATAATATACAGGGTTGATGGAACATTTCTCTTAGGCAGCACTGCCTGTGTTTGCCTGCTTTATGAAAAGCCATGTTCCTGTGCAGATGTATTTTAGCTAAACCCACCATTTTTCATCTCAGCTGACACCAAACAGCACACACAGTCTGGACTTCCCCAAGCTATGGAAATGTTGCTATCTTGTGCTTACTCACTGCTCTGTCTGAGTCACCCATTTATATATCTGTGCATTTATACTCCAGGAGATAATCCAACGAGACTAAAAGCCATTGCACTCCTTGTGTGTGCCTTTGTCCATCAAAGGGATTACAGGACTTGGGTCCTCATGGTGGAAAGTTGAGCTCAGTGACCCAAGAAATACTTTACATTTGAATTCTGTCATTGTCCAGCTCCAAAAGGTAAGACAGAAGAATTTCACAGGACAGCCCAGAACTGAACCTTGCTTGGGACAATCCTGGTCCAGGGATTTTGTTGCTGGGGTAAGGCCAAGGTGAAAAGCTGTAAAGCATCAGTAGCAATGAGTTTGAGTCTAGCTTTTCCAGGAGATGTTTAAGTGACCAGTAACAAAGGACTTGAGATGGAAATTCATTTCAGCCTCAGATTCAGGGGTGGTACAGGGATTTCCAAGCCAGTTTCTTGCTGGAAATATTCAGTACTGCCTAACTGTGCAAAAAGACAAAATCCTCAACAGACAGAGCCCTACATACTTGGTATCTCCCAATTATATCATGAGATGGGGAAGTGGAAGGGAATTCTCCACTCCAGAGAACACTGTCAAAGTAGGACTTTACTCCTCAAACAACAGGGAAGGTCCTCACTGGCTTTAGTCTCCCAAAACTCCTGTCATCTGAGCAGGAATGAAATAGTTGCCATCGCTGATGTCTGCTAAATCTGGCAGGAAATTGGTAACTTCCAGATGAAACAATGGCTAAAACTCCCTTTTTGCCGTTAAACTTTCACACTCGGAGGAAGTTCCATGCTCAGTCATCCCCCATGTGACATTGGATGGAGGCCTTGGCACAGCCAGAACGAGGGGAACTGTTCAGAAAAAAAAACCTCTCAGTTTGTGTGCAGATGAGACCCAGATGGAGCTGCTCCCAGTAACTGCACTGGGATGGTGAAAGGAACTTCCATCACTTGCTAGATGGATTCTGCCAGGAGTTCTGAAGCCCCAGCACTGCTCACATTTCAAGTCAGTTAGAAGTGTCATGTGCTACCTGTTTGGGAAACTTCTTAAAAATGAACTTCTGGGAATAGTTACTTTAATCCTCTGTCTGGTCCCTAGGGACATGAGACCTGTGCTTGCCATTGCTGCTGCTGAGGATGAGACTGGAAGAGAGCAGCCAAGGCAAATGGGGTGGGCTGTTGCTGAAATAAACACTAAATCCCAGATCAGGTGGGATTTCTGCTTGCAGGCTGCAGGATGGCAGCTCTGAGCACACTACACAAACCCAGCTTTTTCAGATGATGCAAAAATCACCTTCAGACTCTCTCCAGATTTCCAGAGATGTATTTATATAAATGTAACACAGAGGAAGGGAGAAGGGCTTGCTGCATATGCCACAATACAGATCAAGTCAAGCGAAAAAGCCAGTGTTGGTGGCACATGAAAAATTAGCTCCCTGGAGCAAAGTAGGCAATGACTTATTTATGCTGGCTGGAAAAACTGCTTGTTCTACACACTTGCTTTCCTCTTACCTGCAGCTCTCCTCAGGTAAGGGTAACCAGCCTGGTATTTTTGCATATCATATTTTTTTTGCTGGTAATGTTTGTAGGTGTTGGATGTGTGGGTTAACCAATGATTCACTGCCAAGCGATTTAAGACATGTAACCCATCCCCAGTTATCATTCTGATAAAGGGAGGAAAAGCAGTGATGAAAGTGTGTGTGCCTAAAGAAAGGTTGTGAAGTTGCCTTCTGATCCATATCTCACATAGTCACAGAACCAGAGTATCCTGAATTGGAGGGGACCCACAAGGATCATCAAAGTCCAACTCCTGGCCCTGCCTCTGCTTTGCCTCCTCTGTGGCTGAAGGCTTTGTCCAACATGCAGACATGTGTGTGACCCCAAGAAATGCTTCATGTCACCCCTTGAGACCCAGGGGCTGTGCAGGGCAGGCACAACCCTTGCTGTGAGCACCAGCTGGTTGGTTCACAACCTGCAGGACCGAGGTGTAGGGTAACCCAGGGCAGGAGGGAAGGAAGAGGCCTCAATTTGCATCAGGGGAGGTTTGAAATACATATTAGGAAAAAAAATCATGACTGAAAAGGAAGTTGGGCATTGGAACAGGCTTCTCAGGACAGTGGTAGAATCACCATCCCTGCAAGGGCTCAAAAAAATGTGTGGATGTGGCTCTTGGGGACATGGTTTTGTGGTGAGCACGGTGGTGCTGTGTTAACGGTTGGACTGAATAATTTTAAAGGTCTTTTCCAACCTTAATCACTCCATGATTCCATGAATGTTGCTAAAAATGACCACTGGAAAAAATGAAGTTTAAACATCCTTAGGTGAACTCACCAAATTAGTGCCCTGGTTGCCTCATTGGATGGATCATGCAATTTCTCAAGCTGTTCTCTTGCTAAGATGGATAATTTCTCCCAGCTCAGATAAAACCAAATGTACCAAAGCAACATCCTTCCCACATTTTTTTTTCTTTTTTAAAATTTTGATTCTCTGAAGACGAGGTCTTTTAAAGGTCATATCTTGACAGAAATTCCCCTTCTTACCCCCCTGTTGTGCTAAAATAGATCAGTATTATTGACCTTGACAACAATGCCTGAAAGGTTTAGTGACAATCCATTCTGTATCAACGAGCACATAAAAACTGCTGTTTATGGGCTGGGGCAGTCCTCCTTGCAGAGAGATCGGCTTCTCTTGACAAGGCACGGAGTAAAAAGATTTAATGTACCCATCTGAATGTGAATTGGATCGTACCCTCCTGACATGAGATCCCCAGCCCCAGGGAGAGCCCTGCCCGGCGCTGTGGTGCCGCATTAGTCGCTGGTAATGGCCACGAGAAGAAACAGAGCATGACAAGAGCTAAATAACATCGGAGCGGGGAGATGGCCAGGTTTCCCCCAGCCCCTCTGCTCTCCCAGACTTTTTAAAACGTGGAAAGCAATGAAATGCTTTTAAAAGGAACTTGTTTTGCCTTTGAAACAGCTCCTTTTTAATTTTTTTTTAATAAGCATTTTTTAAGAGGTAGATGTGTCACGATATTAAAAAAAGCATCCACGGGTGGCTCATGTTTAGCTGCTCTCCCATGTTTAACTCCAGTCCTCAGCCTTTGTATGCTCTTACACCTGCTCTGGGGCAAGAGGTCCCTCTTAATTGATTTTTTTCTTTTCCTCTTTTCTTCCCCGATGCCCTCTGCAAAATGATCAACAAAAATAAGAGTTGAAACTCTGGCCTCAACAAGGGCAAATTGAATGTGCCCGTGGTGTCAGTGGGGGCAGGATTTCACTTGTTCAGTCAGAAACAGGTTTTGCCAGAATCCTGACTCTTTCCCCTCGAGTTATGGTGATTACTGGGGGAGAGGGGAAGGGGGAAGGGAGAGGGAAGGACTGTAATAGATAAAGAGGTGGATTAAAAAAAAAATCACACACGGTGGTAAAATGCACCCTATTGTTATTTTGGTGGTTTATAATAAAATTTGGAAAAGAAGGAACATGAAGAAAAGAAGACAAGATAAAAATTAAGGGGTTTGTTTCAGAGTTTACCTTTCTCTGGTTTAAGCAGTTATAAATCCCTCCTAAATGGCTGAGTTACCTCCCATCATTAGTCTTATCTCCACAATGCCTTTTCTATCATGTTCATTTCAGGGTCAAAAAATTCACCTTGAAAAGCCAGCAGCACAGAGCAGACTTCCCTGAGATCCAAGCAGGGAGACTTGTTTACCAGCCCTTACACTATTCCAGCTCTGGGAAACCAACTGAGGCTTTGTGTGTTTGGCCTCAGGGTGTTTTTGCCATGATCATTGTGTCTGGAAGTAGCACAGAAGTGAACTAACAGCTCCTCATGGCCTCTTCTGGAGATGAGGGTTGCTGCCCAAGGATCAATACCTTGTGTTTCAGTACATTTATTATTGATTTGGTGTGATTGAAAGCAACATTTGGGAAGAAGAGGGGTCTCTCACTGCAGCACAGGTCCCAGGACTGGAGAATGGTGAGTACAGGGACATCATGGTCCAGGGAAGCCACAAAGAGCTGGAGCCCCTCTGCTAAGGAGACAGACTGGGAGAGCTGGGGCTGTTCAGCCTGGAGAAGCAAAGTTTCCAGGGAGACCTTAAAACCCCTTCCAATACCTAAACAAGCTCCAAGAGAGCTGGAGAGGGACTGTTTACAAAGGCTTGGAGGGACAGGACAAAGAGGAATGGCTTCAAACTGACAGAGGACAGGACTAGATGGGATGTTAGGAAAAAATTCTTCCCTGTGAGGGTGGTGAGGCCCTGGCACAGGTTACCCAGAGAAGCTGTGGATGATTCCATTATCTTGTTCCAACTCCCCTGCCATGGACAGGGACACCTTCCATGGCCCCATCCAACCTGGCCTGGAACACTCCCAGGGATGGGGCAGCCACAGCTTCCCTGGCAACCTGTGCCAGTGCATCTCTAATGTTCCTTCCAACCCAAACCATTCCCTGATTCTTCCCACCTGTGTGGGAAAACTTGGATGAGCATCTGTCTGCACACCCATTTCTAAGCCCCAGTGTTTATACAGAGACCCCTAGAAATCCCACCCTCATTTCCTCTTCAAAAGGAAAAGTACAGTGTTACTCTCCCAGTTAAAGATGTTTTCTCTATTTTGTATTTCACCCACATGAGCTCATTTGATTCCTGCAGTGGCAGAAAGCACAAAGAATTTCCAAAAGAGAGCTTTGACCATGGTAAACTCAGCAGCACTGCACATCTCTGGTAAGCAGGGAATCACCTCCAGCACTTACAGCATTAGTTTAGTGCCACTCAGCTGCTGCAGGTCCAGGAAACCCATCCTGGGTGGCTGGTAAAGAAAATTCCTGCTTGGGTAGTTCAGTCAGTTTGCAGATCAAAGGGGTCTTGCTGAAAACTAAGGCACAGGTTACCTGAAATACAATCTTGGTCGGAATAAGCCACTGTGGGGTTCCCTACTCCAGCTGTTGCTCTGGGAATGCAAACAAAAGGGGGAGGTAGCAGAGGATGAACAAAACACCCTGAAAGTCAAGGAAGGAACGAGGAGGAAAAGAGAGAAGGTTAATCATTCCATCACCAGCAGGCTCCTGAGCGGTCCGTTTGTCCTTCCCGCAGGAAAAGCCCTTCCTTTGCCATCCACAACAGCCACCTGACCTCCCACCCGCCTTCAGCCCTTTCTCCCCATTTCAGGGCAGTAATTAGTGACACCAGGTGCATCTCTCCAGCCCATCCGCGGTGCCGTTCCCATTCACAAGTGAAGGATTGCAATTTGCCAGCCTCCCCCGAAGCGCATTGTCCCAGCCTCCTGCCCGGGGGTAGCGCGGCACTGACAAGGGCACGGCACAAAGGGGAGGGAGATGGAATTTACCGGGGGAACAAAAGGCATTAGTGCTGCTGCCCCTGGCCCAGGTGACCTGCAGAGCTGCCTGCAGGCTCTCCGCTGAGTGACAGCAGGCTCCTGATGCCTTAAGTTTTAACTTTTGTGATTTTCAGATTCTGTGCTGCCTGAGTGTGTAGTTCTGAGCATCATATTAAGTGCTGGTGAGCTCTCTTCACAGAGCAGGGAGACAAAACAAATTCTGCTCCTGCTGAAGACCTAGGACAATTTCAGACCCAAAAGCACAAACAACGTGGACTGAAGGGAGGAACGAGGATGGGACCTCACAACCTGAAGCTATAATTGGACAATTAAACCCCAATATGGAAATGGATCAAAACTTATCAAAGTGTGAGATCTTGTGACCAGTCATGCATTTTGTGACCATTTTGAGTCTGCCTTGGGTGTAGCCCTGGTCAGGCCCTGTCCTGCCCAAGGTGAATCCTAAAGGCCTTTCAATAAACACCTGCTTTATTCTCTCTCTCTGTCCAGTCTCTATTCCAGATCAGCCTTCCCAAGTTTCTGGTGACTGTGAAGGGGCAGTGAGGCATCATTTGGGATATAAAACCCTGTGCATGGCAGCAGGGCTGGCAGGCAGCTCCACCTGCAGCAGCACCAACCACAGCCCCTTGTGCCATTACTGTGGGCAAACACCCCCAGATCTATTCCAGGTTTTAATGCTGAAATATTTCAGCTGGTGGGATACTCGGTGCTGATGGAGGGCGTTCAGCTCAGGCAGCATTCATCCCCTCCCTCCCCAACCCTGGCAGGAGGATTTCCCTTCTCTGGATTTCTCACATCTGTGGTGTGACCCTTTGGGCACAGAGTGGCCCCAGGCTCTGCTGATGGCTGCATTTGGGATCAGGTGCAGGAACAGCAATGCTGTGAAAACACAGGGCTGGTGGCACCCGTGATGCTGCCTCTGTTTTGCTGAAGCTCCCAGAATTTCCCTGCTGTACCCACACGGGGCAGGACCCATCCCTTTGTCTGTGGCAGGAACTCTCCTCAGCCAGGGCTGATCCATGACTGCTGCCCCTGGGCTCTGCTCTAAAACAAATTAACAGTGACAATGATAATCACAGGAAAGTGAGGGCTGAGATGATTTAGGCTTTAAGCTCTGTTCTTTGATTTGGTTTGATGCAGCAAGTCCAGGCATGGATGAACCAGGGATGAAGGATGAAGTGTTCCCCTCTTAGCCCTGGCTTTGTGGCACACATAGAATCATAAGTGGTTTATGTTAGAAAGGACCTTAAAGTTCATCTCCAACCCCCTGCCATGGGCAGGGACATCTTCCACTAGACCAGGCTGCCCATGGCCCCATCCAGCCTGGCCATTCCATTGCATGTGAGATTTCTTGCAAGATTTTTACAATCTCCTTGCACCTACCTAAATAGAAGGCAAAAATCAAAATCCTGTCTTTCCCTCCAAGAAAAATCTCAACAAAAATCCCAGTTCCCTTAAGCTGAAAGACAGTAGGTTTAGATGAGATATTAAGAAGAAATTCTTCCCTGGCCCATTGAGGCCCTGGCCCACATTGCCCACAGAGGCTGTGGCTGCCCCATCCCTGGCAGTTCCAGGCCAGGTTGGATGGGGCTTTGGAGCAACCTGGGATAGTGGAAGGGGTCCCTGCCCATGGCAGGAAGGTTAGAACGAGGTGAATCTTTAAGGTCCCTTCCAAGCCAAACCATTTGATAATTCCATGGCTCTGTGATCCAGGGGAGGGCAGCAGTACAGAAGTTGCTTTCTCTGAACATCCCTAAGGCAGCAGCTCAGCAGATGAGGAGAGCAGCAGGGCAGCAGCTCTGCTGAGCTCAGCACAGCCTCCTCCTAAAGCCCCTGCTGCTGCCTGGTTACCCCTGCCAGAGCTCTGCTCCCCCTGACAGGAGCATGCCTGCTGCTGGCTCTGGAAAACTCAGCTCAGGCACCTTCCTGCTCTTCCTGCAGATGCTTCTGACTCATGCTGATCTCCCAAAGATTAGGGAATCCAGCTTTTGAAGTGCTCTGAAACATGTGTTGTAAAAGAAAATAAATTAATTGAAGCAACATTGGTCTGAGCCCTATCAAGGCCGAAATCAGACAGAGACAGGAGGAATGTCCTTTTTTCCATGGCTCCCTCTGACCCATGGGCTGGAGGAAGTGGGCAGATATTTTTAACAGAGACATTACATCACCATTTTTTTTATATTCTCCATCTGTATGAATTGTAAGACAAAGTGGAGCCAAGTGTAATTATTCCTAAAGAAATTAAGGCACAAGCACATGCACAGTGTCAAGGTGGACATCCCAATACAGAGAACTTCCCAATTTGGCTTCTCTCTGGGCCAAATGAAGACCTGTCCCTCCTTCCTACCACTTCCACCTCTTCCCTATAAACCTGCCACTACCTGCAAAACTCCCAGGACACCTGGCCATGCCCAGGACCATCTGTGCACTCCCTGAGACTCGTGTGACTTAAAACCAGGAGCACTGGGAAATAAATCCCTTGAGGGACACTTCTTTTCTTGGCTATTGAAACAGCAGTCTCAGCCTTGCCACTTGATGCAGTTAATATTTCTCCTATGGGCAAGTTATTCTAAATTGGAAAGGAACAGCATAAAAAAGGCAATAAAACCTGCCTACCTCCAAACTGGACTTGATCCCAAGCACTGTAGGAAATGGGCTCACCAGTGGGATGAGGATCCTGTTCCATATGAAGCCCTCACCAGGTTTTTGCCTGTTTCTCCATGGTTTGCCCAGGTCACCCCACAATTACCCTTAGAGGTTTCCCTCAGCTGCTGAAAAGAGGAGCACAGAAATGGGTAAGAGGCTGCACTGCAGCATTCTTGGAGTTTTCAGGTTCACCTGGATCCCAGACATGACAACAGCCTGTCTGCTTGTCCCACCCCACTGCCCCGCTCTGTCTGCCTCTCCCAGAAGAGGATTTTTCCAGCCCAGGAGCAGAATTGGAGACACTGTACCCATGGAAAGGCTTTGACATCTCTACGTGAAGGAATTTGCTCAGCAAGAAGCATTGCAGACCACAGGTATGGATTCACCATTTTGCAACACCCTGATTTTTGGAGCACATTGAAAATGCAAGGGTATTTTTTATGAGAGACTATGGGTTTCACGTGTATAAAAATAGAAGAACACCAGCTTTGGATTGTCTATTAATTTTCTATTACCTTTGATTTTCTATTAACTTTTTAGTAATTCTATTTGTTTTTCTATAATATTTCTATTAGTTTTTCTATTTTGATTTTCTGTTTCATTTCCTCTGCTACTTTTTCATCATTCCACTTACAATCAGCTGAGATGAACAGAGAGTTCTGGCCTCTTCCCATTGATTACATGGGACTATTTTGATTTTCATTACCCTGTTTCTCTCTTTTTGTTCTGGAAATCATACCCTGTCTACAAAGAGAAAGAGAAGGCAAGTACAGCATTTTGACCTTCATATTTCTCTCCAGTTTTCTGCTGCTGAGATGCCTGGACCTTGTCTTCACATTGGCTGCTTTTTGTACTGCTCATCTCTGCAGCAGCCAGACTTTGTGGCAACATCCCAGATCCAGCATTCCTCACTAACCAGGAGAACGAGGCCATCCTATTCTAGGACATCTCCCTGAGAACATGAAGATAATTATTTGAAGCACAGGAGGGAAAGGGGTGAGAAAACTTCATCAGTGAGAGAGAGCCTGCTCCACAAGCATTTACAAGTCTCGTTTATAAACAGGAGATCACTGCAGGAAAGTTCAGCATTCAGAGCTGGCTGGAAACACCCCTCAAATACAGCTTCCTTTGACTCTCCCTTCTGCAACAGTTGGGACTCAGTCTGAAATTCAAATTAACTTTCATACCCAGCCTACAATTCCATTTTGTGCCCCAAAGCAAAATCTCCTGCATAATTGCGTGTATTTAGGTCACTTCTCCATTGTTCGCTTCTGCAAAGAAAATCGCTGATTTGCCAGTGGAGAAAATTCCTAATACAGTTTTCAAAAGCACTTTTGCAATTAGAGATTGTGCTCCTAAACGAGACTGGAATGTAGGCACGAATTTGCTTGGGTAATGTCTTGAGACTTTTTATGTCTGTTTTTGACAGCAGGGACTTCATTTAAACACAGACTGTATTTGACATTTATACAGGGCTGAGCTTGTTCGCCAAACTTTATTAAAAGAAGTATTTATCCTACTTTCATACTTTAATCAAATATTAGCCATAAGTATGCAATATGTGCAAATATTAATTTAACTAATTAACATTTAATCTAGAGAAATAACATCATCTCTTGCTGTTCTAAGGTTCTTTTCACTGCAAAACTTTCCCTACGTTTAACATTGAGTGAAGTTCTTTTGTTTCTAAATTTCTGCTGTGAGAAATACTGGGTTGGTATCTCCTGTTTATGTCTGACTGTTCAGCACCAGCCACATGTATGGGCAGATCCATATAAACATTTTAACTCCTCCAGGTATCAAATTAAAATATTCTGAGCTGACTGCAATGATGAAGAAAGCTCTCCTGGAGGCACAGTTAATTGGCTGAGACCAAGGATCTACACAAAGCAGTGCTGTATCTCTGGGTCTTGCAATGAACTAAGGAGCATGACTCAAAATTTATATTTTTTTTTTTACATCTTAGAAACCCATGGCTCGTGGCTTCATAAATATTTCTTTGTGGATGTGCTCCAGAACAGGTTCAAACATCGAGCAAAAGGCCCCACCAGGGCTGCACTTCAGGGCAATGACACCAAAGCTTGGGCGGTGGAAAGTCAAAAGCTGATGCTGCATGTACATTTCCAGGCATTAATTAAAAAATCAAATCAAATCACTGCCACCCCACCCCCTCCAGACGCATGCTAGGGACAACAAAGCATGGCAGATCTACCTCAGGATGCTGGGAGAGAGGGGAAAAAGAATCAGGTCAAAGCACACAATATACAAATCCTTGCAATGCCGTAGGGCACAGTATGCAACGACCTCAGACTGTTTTGAAAATCGATTACAGAAGGCCTTCAGCTGAATGGAGTCAATGACCCTCTCCCTGCACAGCAGCAGAAAACAGCCACGTCTTCTCCGAGCTCACACACACGAGGGGTCCCAGCCCAAGATCCTCATGGTGGCAAGGACAACGATGGGAACAGCCCCTCCCAGCTACTCTTCCTCAGAGCAGGAGATGAAAACGTGGGCTTTCTTTTCAAAAAGATTTGATTTCCATGAGATCTAAATAGATGAGCCCCAGTTTTCCTCTTCCCCTTTGGAAAAACATCACCAGCTGTGCTGGGGGTGAGGATGTAATAGACAAAGAACGTGTGTAATTCAGGAACTACAACTGCCTAGTGAAATATATGTCAAAAGAGACAGCTGGCCTGAAGGCTTGGGCTGCCCTGTGCCTTTGTCTTAAGGTTTTCTCTGCCTGCAAGTACAGGAGAATTGGGACTGGTGAAATGGGGTGAGTTTTAGCTGGTATGTCCAATTGCCAGAGTCTCCTTTTTTGCACTTACAGGGTTTGTAGCTCCTGCCCAGTTACAGCTGCTCTGCTCAGACAGTGAAAACTGTGACCAGCACAGTGATGAGGTTTGGTGCCAGGGAGCAGAACAGTCAGACACAGGAGAGAACCACTGAGTCATTCTCTGGGGAGAACAGAATGGTGATTTGGGGAGCAAAGAAGTGGCAGCTCTTAGACTCTTGATGCTCCTAACAGAGATAGAAAAACGAGTTTGGTTGTGTTACTGGTGGGCAGATACTCTGCTTCTGGTAATTGTTTCCATCATCCTCATTAGAGTAGAACTGGTGTAGTTTTTGGTTCAGTGACATGCACTGAGGCTGCTCTCTCCAGTCAGTTTTGGGGGTCAGTTTTGGGCCCCTCAGGACAAGAAGGACACTGTGGGACTGGAGTTTGCCCAAGGGCGAGCAACAGAGCTGGGGAAGGGTCCAGAGAACAAGTCTGATGGGGGAGCTGGGGGGGCTCAGCCTGGAGAAGAGGAGGCTCAGGAGGGACCTTCTCACTGTCTGCAACTCCCTGAGAGGAGGATGGAGCCAGGTGGGGTCGGGCTCTGCTCCCAGGGAACAGGGACAGGACAAGAGGAAATGGCCTCAAGTGCCAGGTGAGATTTAGATTGGGTTTTAGGGAAAAATTTCATCGGAAGGATTGTCAAGCACTGGCACAGGCTGCCCAGGGAAGGGGTGGAGTCACCAACACCCAATGTGTTTAAAAGATGTGTGAATGTGGCACTTGGGGACATGGGTTGGTGGTGGCTTTGGCCCTGCTGGCTTAACAGCTGTACCTGATGATTTTAGAGATCTTTTCCAAAGTAAACCATTCTATGATCCAAAGAACTGGAATGCTCTCCAACCATTACTTCCACAGAACTCATAAACTGGAGCACAGGGATTACATCACTTAAAAACACACACTCTTCAAACACTGAGTACATGATACAGCAGCACCAGCTCACCAGACTAAGCACATTTTCCAGGAAATGGTGCAAAAAACTTTTGAAGTCAAGCAGTATGAAATTAAAAAAAAAAAAAATCAAAAAGGTTCAGAAGTAGCTCCATTAATTTTTTTTTTTTTTTTTTTGCATCAGCTAACACAGACTGTGCAACTGTGTCTTCTGTTGTTTCTCTTTCTTCTCTCAGAAACTCCCCCCCAGCAGCAGGAGCAGCAGAGGAAATGAATTGTGAGTTCTGTGCCACACAAACATCTGAAGGGGCTTACTCCAGAGCACGCAAGGAGCTGCCTGGCCTCAGCTGGGAATGGATGTTCAGCACATGTGCTGGGCTCTGCCAGAGCAGGATCCACCCACGGGAATGGACATGGACACATGAAACAAGATATTCACACCATGGCACGAGTTACCTGCCTGCAGGAAGAGTTTGGCTCTTTAGCAATGCCTCAAACCCTGTGAGAGGGTCCAGCCTGCAGAAAAGTAGGGGAGAACCTTATCACTCTCCACAGGTACCTGAGGGAGGCTGCAGCCAGGTGGGACAGTGTAGAATGATATTATTCCTGGGGTGAGAAAACCTAGAAAATGCAGAGAAGATGCAAGAGGGAACACAGTTCCCAACACTGAGGGGATTTTTCAGACTTTTACAGAACAGGCTGGCAGCTTCAGGTCAGAAAGAGGTGGACAAGAGAGAAGAAACAGAGATCAGGTGCACGGGAGAGGTGGCAGAAGGAATGTGCTCCACTGCAGGCAGAGCAAGAGGCAGGCACAGGACAAGACCCAGCTGATCCCTGGGTAAAGGGAATATAAAAATCAGGCTAAAGGCTACAGTCTATCTAGAAACCAGGTGATAAGGTGAGTACAGCCCCTTATCAAATGCTAATATGAAAGCCCTGTATTAGTTATTAGACAATAAAAGCTGGGCTGTGGCCTGGGGCAGGTTTATTCTGGCACTAAACTCGTGCCCATGCAGAGGTTTTTGGGTGCAGGAAAACTGAGACCCTCAGCCTAATATCTGCAACAGGGCAAGCTTCAGCCCTTGAGGCTGGCACCTATAAGTATTTCCTTAGAGAACAATAAAGTCTTCATACTGAAATTCCCATAGAAGCATTAAGTTAATATATTTCTGCAATTAAACATTTACATTATTTTAATCCATACTGCATTTTTAATTGATATTAAATCAATTAAAGCCTTCTAAATCAGCCTTCTGCTTTTTTTTTTTTTTCACCCTGAAACTGATTCTTGACATCTGACCAGTCTCCAGTTCTTTACTGGGAGTTAACAACCAGCTGGGGGGTGAATTCACTTACTTTCCTATTCCAGTTGTATACAGTCTGCTAAGACAGCTGAAGGTGACCATTAAAATCCCCCAAATTAAAAAAAAAAAAACCCAAAACACAAGAACTTTTTAACAACTGTAAATACAAAGATCCAAAACCCACCCTGAAGTGCACATTTCCAGGTCCTTACAACATGAACTAAAACATTCTCAAGATTAAGACTGATTTAAGTTGACAGTGTCACTTCATATTCTTCAGGTAACAGACTCCTACTGTACCCCTGGACAGGGATGATCACCAGAAGAATAAATTACTCTTTTAAAAGAATACTTCAAAAAGTTTCTGGCATTTTGGAAAAGGTAATTTGGATAAGCAGGAAATGCAGGGGGAAAAAAAATCACAGCTCAAAAGACTTAGAGGTCTGGCTTGTCCAAATAATCCTATTCCTCTTGGCCCAGAGACTCCCAGGTTGTTTTAAAAATAGACCAGAAAATGCTTTGTTTCCTTAAAAGCCTTTTAAAAATGTTTTATTGCATGCTTGTAATACACCCTGAATTGTTACCTTCTTATAGTATGGGACAGGACTCAAATTGCAGAGGAAGGTGAGTGCTCTCACCGAGTTCCACTTGGTGTTCTTGAGCCAGAAGAAATTCTGATGTTCTGTTCAGAGTAAGAGGGAAGAGCCAGGATGCAGCTTCAGCAAGGTGATTCCTATTAAAGAGAATCAGCAGGACACTGGACAGTGTCACAAACACTTCTATGACTAAGGAGCAGAGGTAAAGACAAGAAAACACAGAGCTAATTGTATTTTCTTCATATCTGCTCACCTGTAAAAATAAACTCCCTGTTTCAAATGTTTGTTCAGCAAACCTTAGACTAAGACAAGTCTAAGTTGTAGATCATAAAGTTTTCAGTCCTGTTTAATAGGATTAAATGTAGCAAGCACTTTCTTCAAGTAGAACGTGTACCCCAGAAAAACCCCCTAACTGGGAGAATGAATCTCTCCCACAGCTGTGGTTAAGTAGGACTTTTGAAAGGATACAGATAATTTTAAGCTCTCTCATTTCCAGTAAAAATACTGGAAAGTTTGCACCAAAACTGGTACATACAAATTAACTCCATCAATATAGGAATTCTCATAATATTGGTGAACTTCCCTCCAGCCCTGTAAGCCCACAAAAGCACCACCTTCACCTAAGTCCCAGAGCCCCTCCTGTGTATGTGTATTTGAAGGGATAATTTTGTCTTAATTATTTCTATCACAGAATCATGAAGGTTGGAAAAGACTTTTGAGATTGAGTCAAAATCTTCAGTAAATATAAGATCTTCTATTTTTTGCCAAATTCACCTCTGTTCCTTCAGAACTTACTAGAATAATCTCTTATATTCTTAAAAATTGCTAAAAACTAAAACTGAAATGAGATAAATTAATTAACCAGGCTTCAGGGTTCTGCCTCTTTTAAATTACCTCACATAAATGCAGCCTCATGAAATTCAGCCACAATGAACATCTGCAGTTGGCTTAATATTTCTATCTAAACGGCTTGGATGGCAGTCAAATTTATTATTACATGTCAGGATTGAAAAAACCCATTTAAACAAACCAACAATGCTATTCAGAGGTATATTATTCTTTGGCTTTGAGGAAAAATACATTAAAATGCATATTTTCCAGTTAGATAGGATAAAACAGTCTTTTTATACACTGAGCTAGAAAACAAAGGGATCTATTTTGTCTCCCATGTCTGCTCCATTAATGTGAACCAAGGTTAATAGTCAATCTTATCATAGCAATTCCATTTTTTTAATCCACAGAAAATATTCTGTTATTTTGTTAGACAATTCAGTGGTTCTGAGTTTTAATCCTTAAAGGGATGGGGCTGAAATCTTTTAGTTTTAATACACAAGTTTGCTCCAGGTCTCAGGTGACAGCAGAATCCCCTCCTGCTCCCACCCCAGGTTTAATTTATTTAGTCCATTTCATAATCCTTCCAGCTCTGTCTGTAAAGATTTCCACAGATGATAAACGTGAGCTGGTTACAAAGGCTCATTTTTGCTTCAAATCATAAAGGCTAAAATCGTATTTATTTTAGCCTTTAGCATACTTAAATTCTTAGAAGTTATATTACAAAGGGCTAGCTTTTATTTTACAGCACTGAATCTGAATCAAGGCAAAAGATACAAAATGTATTTTGCTCCTGTGTGATGTAGTATTCCAGAAATTGGGCATCCTAATCCATCCCTAGGTCTCTTGAAATCCCCAGACCAGGCAGCCTCTGGGGAATGCTGGGGCTGGAGCCAAGCACATGCAGCCTTATCTTGAAATTTCAACATGAATGGGAAAAAACAGCAAAAAGGAGGGAGTTTTATAATTGTAACTAAAAGTGATCACGATAAGCCCTCAGTATTTCATTTGAATCTAACTCCCTTGAGCCAGAAAACTGAAGGAGGCCTGGAAAGTTTGTAAATCAGGGACAATAAAAGAGATGTGAGGACAGTTGGTGTAGCATCACACTCAAATACACACACATGATGTAATTGCCTGTTTTATTTAGTGGAATCATTTTTTGTAGATTAGAAATATTTCCAATTCCCGTTTACTCCAATGCAAGCCTCCACCATCGACAGGCATAACGCAGTTTGTTCAACTGATTAAAAAAAAACAAACAAACAAAAACCAAAAAAACCCCAAAAAAACAAACAAAAAAAAAGGGTAAAAAGAAAAGAAAAAAGGTACAATCTCAAAAGTTAAGTTAGAAACTAAGTTCACACATTTTCTTTGGGACCAGGAATCTGTACATAGTACAAAATATACATTTATTGAACTTTCTGTAAACACACAGTTTGAATTGTGTAAAACTGTAAATAGTGGGTGAACTACGTGGAGAATAATTTATTATATATTGTTATACATTCTACTTAAGGAAAATAGTTATGCTCTTGTATATTACTCTGTTAAATTTATAAATTCCATAATGAAGCTGTGTAATCTGCAAACATGCTTTTCAAGCTTAAATCTCTCCATTCGTAACACACATTTATACAGGTCATCAATGAAAAAAGTTACACTTTCCACAAAATAGATATAAAGAGGTCATGAATATTCTAAAAAGACAGGCACAGCATGTCACTACAAACGAGACTCTTATGGTACGGTGTGGAGTCACTTCTGTGAGAAGACAGGTGAAAACTCTCTAATTCAGCATGTTTGTACGTGGTCTTAGGAACAAGACAGATGCTAGAACCCAAAATCTCCTCTTATAAAGATTTATAAAAGGTCCTGGAAGTCAAAGCTCACAACTTTTCAGATATCCAGCCCTCCCTGGCTGGGAGAACCTTGGCTTTTGTCTCCTATCAACTCTTGGTCATGAATAATTGACTTTTCTGAGCAGTGAAACACCTGGCACCATTTGCCAAGACCATTTGCATAATTCAGCACTTACTCCAAAAAGTGGATTCCTGCCACCAAAGAGTTAGATCAAGTTAATAAACACAATTTAATTCTTGGTGCCCAAGGTCATCAGTAAGAACAGGCTGGGAAACCCCAATTCCCAACTCCCATAGGCTGCAGGGCATTAACCCGTGGAATGTGGGGTTAACAACATCCCAACACTGGGAACTCTGGTGTGCAATGCCCAGTTTCCAATTTAAGAGGCTGGTAATTCCAAATTGCAACAGACTTCTCAGTCTGGCATCACTCAGCAAGAATAAAAAGCTCCCCTATAAACACTGTCAAAGATCCTTTCATAGAATGGTCCACAGAATGGTCCAGGTTGGAAGAGCCTTAAAGATCATCTAGTTCCAACATTTCAGGAGTCCAGCACATGGATATAATTCTATGTAAATTCAGGACATTTATTCCTACATTTTCAGGGTCTCATTGTCTTTCCATCCTGTATTTGTCATTCTGGATTTCATTTATTTGCAGCTAAAAGCACTGCATCAAAGATCAAACCTCTTAAACTGTGCTCTTCTGAGGTTTTAAAAGCAAAATAATTCTTAGACATTTAAAGAATGAGGAAATTATCTCAGATTAATCAAACATTTTGCTTTAACATTACCACTCTCTTCCCTTTGGCTTTGAAAAGTTTTTTCAAAACCTAAACTGAATAAAGATTACATTTGTTTTTCATTCCAAGAGAAGTGGGACAGTTAAGGCTCCAACATGTGCAAAATTTGTATGCTGTGAGCAAAAGCCCCATCAACGTCAGCAGGATGTAAAGTTAAGTTTGTGCCTGATTTTCCCAAGCCTGACTTTAATTTTCCCCTCTAGTGTGAACAAAAACATTGAAATTCCAACAGTGAAAATGAAATTGGCTACCCAGTATTTGCACTGCTCAGACTGGCTGGAATTCAGTAACAGCTGAAATGAAACTCTGGACCTTAGTCTACAGGCATAGATAGAATAAAAGTATTGAATGTTTTAGGACCTGCCAATCTGCTTTCTCATTTTTCTTAAAGGTATTTCTCAAAATAAATAACAATGGCAGCTCCTTCACCTCCAGAGGCCTCCTCACACACACATGGGGAGTTCCTGTCCATGTGTAAAACCCCACACTCCCACCAAGCTCTGCAGAGCCAACACTTCAAGGAACAAAAAGGAATTTCAGCTTTGCCTCAACGTTACTGAGCAAGCTGAGAAGTGCAGATGTCGTACTCCTAAGGGAAAATGGTACTGCCTGACACAGCACCAACCCTTCAGATAAATGGCTGGTTACACAGTAGTAAGGACCATTGGTTTTAATCTTCCCATTTTGGAAAAAAAGAAAAAAAGAAAAAGAAAAAAGAAGAAAGCAGGTGCCTAGTTATATTTTAAAAAGCATTTGGGCAGGGATCAGTTCAAGTTATGTGTAAAAATCTGGCTATGCATAAATCACTCTAGAAATCCGACCTGTCATCCCACTTCTACCTAAGTTTTGACACTTTCAGGTTTTCTTGATTCTATAAAAGGCATTTTTGAAGTTAAGCCCATTTTCCCAACTTTTGTGGTGCAAAAGTTAGGGGGTTTTCTAGTCATTGCATTTAAAGCAAGCCTCTCCCAAAACACTTTCCTAAGACATCATTATTACTCCTGTTCCATTAGTCTGGAAGCAAAGATTTTAGAAGAATGTGTACAAGAGATGGGGAAAAGAAAGATCTGTTTTACTGCTGCTCAAAAGGAACATCAAACAAAAACACAGAAAAAATTAGGAATATGCACAAAGCCTAAGTAACTACAGGTCAACAACTCTGACACAATCAGGAGATTAAAGCTCCAGATATTTTTTTCATGTATTAAATAAATGGTAGAAATATCTGTCATTTTTCTAGAAACAAATTGTCAGTGGGAGACAATGTAAACTCAACTTTTAACATGTCTATTTTTTTTTTTCTACTTGAATGCGTTTAGTGGTCCATGATACTGAGGAGAAGCTTCAAGTTTTCCTACAGCTTCCTGACCTCCTGTGAACACTTGCCACAGCCCAGGTGGCTGCTACCTCATTTATAAAGCAACATTATTAGACAAAATAAGGCCACAGAGTGCTTCAGATGTGCACACCTGGGTCTGCAGAAAGCTGCAGACTGTGCAAGCACTCCACAGAAAAAGCTCACAAAAGACTGGATTCTCTGATCAGTATTTCAGATAGGTCAGTCAAAATTATTTAGCCACAGAGTGATACTTTTAAACTCTCCTCCTTTTTTACAGCTTATAGCAGGGATCACATTCATTTTTTTGTGCTACAGCATCCTGGAAATTCACGTCTGGAGTCTCTTTTCACCACTTAGTCAAAAAGCCTCTCCAGCCAGATGGAGAGTTTACACCCTGAACTGGTCTATAAAGGTTTAGGTATAATCCCCTCAGACACAGGTAGTTGTAGTAACAAAGAGCCACACTCGTTATCTAGGAGACATTATCTTCCTATCTGATGAAGCTTGGCACCAAGTAACAATTCATTTTTCTACACAAGAATGTCAGGTACAGCCCTGTAGCTCGACAGTTTTCCTGTTTTTGAACCTCTACAAGGTACATCAGGTTTGTATCAAATACTGTATTTGCCAAAGGATGAGGAAAAGGGCACTGCTTTCCTAAAGGTTAGCCCTTTTCAGACATGGCCAAGTTTTAAATACCAAGGAATTGAAATACACCAAGTCATTTGTGTACAAGAACAGTTCAAGAAGGTGCAAGTAGAGATGGAGGTGAAAATCCTGGCATGATGAAATCCTGATGCACATTGAACTAAGGTAAACTGTAACAACCATATCATTAACCTAATTGTGGCAGCCGTGCTGTCTCTCCCACAGGACAGAGCTCCAAACCTCTAGAGAATTCGACCACAGAGAAGGCTGTCAGCACAGAACTCACACACAAGACACTGAGATCAAAGTCTGATGATTCCAGTTTAAAGAAAAGAAATGTTTATCAAAGCAAAACGTTTGCCTTAAGTGGGGATGGATCTGCAAAGGCTTCGATGCTCCCTACACAGGCCATCATTTATATGGGTGTGGTTTCCCAAACTGCGGCAGGAGGGGTGGGGCAACCATTCCTTGCTCTCAATCCTATTTCCCCACTCTCCATTTTTCCCTAGCACCAGCACCCCAAAGCTGGATTATCAATTTACCCAGCTCAAGAGCACAGTTTTGTTCTTTCTCCTAACTGCACACCCACATAAGGACAAGCACTAGCACAAAAAAAAAGGCTGTAGGGGCAAACTAAGAGCAATGGTTTAGTCTTGGTGTAAGATCATGAAACCATACCCTTAGACCATAAACTACTAAAAATGGAATGCAAGAGGAAGTGTCTCCTATCCCAGTGTATAAAATTAAGGCGGGATTCTTATCAGGGAATCAACTGAAGTGAAAACTGATCCCTAGTTTTGTAAAATCATCTTAAGCTTCCAATTCTCAAACTGAGCAAAATGGCTCAGACATGAACCTATACAGTGACAGCACCAGCTTTGCAATAAATAATGTAATGGACCTTGAAGTCAATTTGCTACAAGTAAATGTTGAAAAGATCAGCTTTGGCACCTGCAGCAACTCTCAAGGTAAGCACTACCATGACTCATCTGCTGCTCAGTATTCACCAGGCACCTCGCTGACACAACCTACGACTGCAGCAGCTCAGAGCAGTTTCACAAGCTGATGAAACTCCCCTCTCCAATTCTGACTCCAGCTCAAAGTTTAACTGATGGATGGCCGTGATTCAAGGTTGTGGTGGGGCTGCTCCTGGGCCGGCTGAGAGCAAGCCCAGCTGAAAGGCTCAGGCTCTGTTTCTGCCCCAGCATGAGTACCCAGGACTCTACAGATACAAAGGATTTACAGAGCCTTGCAAAACTAGGATCCTGCTTAATGCCACTGCATTTAGTTCATCCAAGATCGGTTTAAAGCATATTTTAGAAGCCTCTGTCTTGAACATATTTTCAATGCTGAATTAGTGAGAATTATTTGGAACAGTTGTCTATAAAGCAGTTACAGGTATTCTCCCAGAACGATCAGCGAAACATTTAATCTGACTATAAAAAAACTCACAGAAACTGTAGCCAGTGAAGCTGTCAAATGTAGAAGGAAAACAAAGTTGCATGGCATACCAAGCAAAGTAGCTTTACAAATGTCATTTCCTTTTAAAAACAAGCAAATCGGGACCATCCTATTTGAACATGTATTTAAAAATACATCTGTTAACATCACACAATTTTCATTTTTGTCACACAGGAATCTTTTTCCAAGAGGGAAATAAATAGCACACAATATTTCAAAATAAAAATTGCTGCCTTGCCCCTGAGGTGCTAATGTTTTTAGCATTTAAAAAAAAAAAAAAGTTTCTGGTGCAAGAAGGAGATGCACAAAGGTGCAAAAGTGCCTTTTTCTTTTCAGAGCAGTGAAAAAAGTACAGCTTGCCTCTTTTCTAGGATGCTTTATACGCTTTAACTCGTTTATTCTGTAACCAAAGTCCATATCTAAAATGGCAGTGTTTATGCATACATTGTAATTCAGTGCTCTGAGCTCATCAAAACGCTGAAGGTAGGCGGGAGAGAGAAAGGCCTGAAACGGGCTTTCTGCCACTACCCTCAAACCTACTCACATCACCTGTAGCAACAGCAGAATTATTTTCTTTCTAACTTTCAGGAGACCTCGTCACAAGAGGCTTCAAAAAATCTCCTTTGTCACTGAGACAGTTTAAGTGATTATGGTTTGAAGTATGGCTTTTCACACCACAGTTTTGCTTCAGATTTTTAAAGTTTAAAACTCAAAGGTTCCACAGTCCAGTTCAAGGTTTTGCAGTTTCCAAAACTAAACTTCAGTCTCTATGAAAAAAAGGACAGAACTTTATCTGCCTAGTCCTAAATTAAGTTTAGCTTTTCGCACTAATACGCCATGTATTATTAAATATGCTCATTAATTAGGTGCCTGTGAAGCTATAACTTAACATCATTATAGTTTTGCACTCTACAACAAAATTAGACATTTTAAGCATTTATTCATAGGTAGGTAAGGAACTGGTTGTTTAAGCAAAAATTGCTATAAATTTATAAATACAAATAGTGCTTATGTTTTCTTCATTCATGCTTGAACAGATTACAAACTGAATACAATGAAGTTACGTTTAAGCACCCCACATAGACAAGAGGGATAAAAGAAAAGTTTGCTGGTATATACTATACTTAGTTCCAAGACACTATAAGTTACTTTTTCACTGTTCAGTGTTCCCTAACTCTGCATTAGTTTTAAGGCTATATATACAAATATGTATATGTCAAAGTTAGGGAAAGACAAATATAGCAAAATGCATTGTACTACATTTTCCTATCAAAAAGTAATTATACACCAAGTTCTGATTCTGTTTAACTGCAGTAAATGTTACAATCTACTTGTTTTACTGATTTTCCTTTTGAGGAATCTGCCTACTAAATGAGTAAACTACATATTAAATACAATATTCTCAACCAAAAAGACAATACAAGGTGCACAAAACAGCAGTTTTGCAAACACGACTGACTTGAAAACTTAATTTTCGTATGCTCAATGGGAGAAAGCTAAGCTTAAATCAAATCAGTTTATTATCTTATAAAATTTTAAATTAGAATTTTAAACAACAAGCAGTTAAATATTGTCAACATGCTATACCTCAAATCACAAGTACTGTTTAACCACTAGTCTCTCATTCTAAGTAAGTGGGTCAATTAAAAACACACACCATAAAATGTTAAAGATTGTCAGGCTTTGACAAATGTATTTTTATCAAACAGTAGGCAAATTCAAACCAATGCACATCTTCAGGAGGGAAGGGGAAAAAAAAAAAAAGCAACACCAAAAAGCCTGAAAAAACCCACATTTGTAAAAAATAGGGTAACGGATTAATCCCACATCATCCTCTACCATATGGCTATGTCTTGGGCAATAATCAAAATCCTTCCCATTTTAAAAATGGGCTACCAATTAAGAAAAATATTCTTCCACAAGTAAAATATAATTTACAATGGCACTGACATTTTAAAAGGCAGGAAAAGAAGGAATTACACATTTATGGGTAAATGTCTTGTTTGTTAAATCAAGCTTTATTGATAAAATGGAATTCAGAGTATTTTACTTGGAACAGCAGCAGACCCAGCCAATCAGGATTGTAAAAATGCTGCAGACTCCTACTTGACGTAGAAAGTTGTCTTCGTGCTCAGTGATTAGTTATTTCAGGTAAGGGTTAATGAAGAAAGAGGTGCAAAGAACCAAGGTGTTCTAATCCCAAGATTGGTACATGTACGAACAGGATATTGTTAACAGGGCATGATTTAACTCCCACTGAACTCCAAATCACAAATCCCTTCGACTCAACACGAGAGCAGGAGTGCATCCAAGAAAATGATACATGTTTGTTGAAGAATGTGCACTACTCCTAAGTTATTTTTCCATTGCCAAGCGAGATTCACACACTGTAATTTCTGGTAGGCTGCCCATGAGTTCAGCTTTCATTTAAACCAAAAAGTTATCTTTAACAGTTTTGTGCACCTCTTGAGCACCTAGCTGGCTAGGCTGCTGCTCCTTGCAATCCAAAACCACAACATGATTTTTAAAAGGGATATATATTGTTGCATCACACAAGCCAAAACATTTCTTCTAACCTCTATAGTGATTTAAAGCGGTTCATAATTAAATATGAGCATTTTGTACAAAGACAATTGCACTTTACAAAAACAAAATCATACAACATAAATTGCTGGAGTCTGATTTACAACATGAATTTATGGTTTGAAATCACGTTTACAGAAGTCTGTTTTACAAAAAAGATCAGTTCCTGGGCTAGGTGTCGTACTGCTGTAGTCACTCTCGCCAACACATCATTTTCCCTTCTTTAATTAAGGTTGAGGATGGATGTTAAGAAGGGTCACTGAGGTTGGGCTGCACTTTCATTTGCAGGATGAAACGTGAACTCCACAGCTAGATGAGCAGTTTTACCACATATCATCAGTTGAGGCAGAATCCTTAAAGAAAAAAGAAGGAACCCTTTAAAGTCTGGAGTGCCCATCCTTGCGGCAGTTTCTGGATAATCCAGACTGAAAAGGGTAAAGACTTAAATCATTTCAGGAGTCTCTTTTGTCTCCTCTTTCAGAAACAGCTTTTTAAAAGTATCTAAACCCCGCATATTCTTAATTAACAAAACATTAGAACCAAGAAATTTCAAAATATGACCAAGTGTTTCATCAATTCTGAAAATCAGATCCTAGGAATGTTACCCAAAAGCATTTCCAGAGCTTTTCTAGCTATTTCCTGAGTAGCCAGAACACAAAATGGGTACACTCAGCTCACAGGTGCGAGGAAAGAGCAGGATGTGCCCATGCCATGTGTTATCACCATTATCATCTTTTGTGTTCTCAGCCCTCCCTCGCTGCATGGGAAGATACAGACATCAACTGACACCCTGTTATAACTCAGAGCTATTTTAACACTTTTAATTTAAGGTTACAGAAGCGTAGTTTAGGCAACTGAAGGGAATCGTAATTTTGGATGGTAATAAAACTGCAAGGGGAAAAAAAGAAACGTATATAACAAAAAAAAAATTGAAAGTAGATTAATGCTGTGCTCCAAATCATAAGAGTATGGACACTGTACTTGGTATTTCAACCTATCCAATAGCTGAGTGTCCCAAAAATTTGTGCCATTTAGGCCCAGAGGCAACAGCAGATTTTGTCTAACTACCACAAGCCTGACAAATGTTTAACCAGTTCCTGGTTTAACCAGTGTTTAATTTTACCACTTGTTTTTTTAATCCATTTGCCTTTGTGTCAGGTCTGTTTCCTTTTCCTTGGCTTAGCCTGCTCTATATTCAGCTTTCTCTACCAGCCTCATCAGTGGGCTCACAGGTTAACCACGAACAATGGGGCCACAGCTCTGCAGCTGAAGTAGCAGCTGAATCAGCAGCACAGGAATCAGAGCAAACTGCTCCTGTGCTCCACCTCTGGTGGTTCCAGCATCACTTGCTCCTTTTCCCTAAGCAATTAAGAGGCAGGATGGGCACATTCTGGTGCTTCCACAGCTACACCTCCCCATCATTACTGAGGCTGCAGGAGGTAGAAATATTTCTCCTCTTCAAAAGCACTGCCTTAGTGACTCCTCGGAGAGGAAAGAGGCTAATTAAGTCTCTAGCAATGCCACACATGATAATTTCTTAGCACTGAAGTTCTGCACCCTTCATTCAAACTTGCACACAGAATCCATTACAAACCAGAGAGGAACAGTTGGCACGGAGGTGTAGTTAAAAAAACACAAACTGAAATTGCCCTTTGCAAAAGTACCACCTCCAGCTTTTCCTTCAAGACCAGAAGTAGTAAAGGAGAGCAATTATATGAAAGAGTAAAATGGTTGTTTCAAGAATGAAGAATACAAGCAGCATGAGTAAAAATGCAAGAGCTGCTTGCCAACTATTCCATATGCAAATTTCTGTATCCCAGTTGCCAGTGATCACAAAGTTTGTGTACTGTACATTTGCAGAACAGCAACATACTACAGAATGTATTTTGAAGGTAAAGCATCTTCTTTCAGCCTCTATTTAGGATTTTTTAATGCTAAAAATAGAATGAAGGCTGCCAAATAAAAGTAGTGCATAGTTGTAAAGCCAACGCACAATCTTTATGTCTGCCTGCATTTCACTTATGTCACATCCAAGCACGTAAGTGATTTCTGCTGATAGTTAAAGGATCAGTTTAACTGCTCTATGAGATCCTGCAATTTCAGTGACAGAACGTTGTTTCTGGTGATTAAACTGCCACTGGGATCATGCTCATGTTCACTGTTTGGTTTTTCTTCCCCCCATCCTGCCAATGGATTTATGTCACTCTCAGCACTGACATGTAAGAACCGACGTGTTTGCTTGCTGCAAGATGCTCTGAGCTCAAGAATAAAAGTGTTTACACAGTCCATTTGGTAAACTAATATATTTTTAACACATCTGTTTAACTTTTAGATACAGCGTTTTTCCTCTTGATATTAGGGAAAAATGTCTCCTATAAAGAAGGGGAAAAAAGCCCCCTAGGACTCTTTCCTCCATTTGGCAGCACTTGAAAACCCAAGCAGGATTGAAATAATGACATTCCAGAGGACAAATGAATGAACCCTACTGGAGTTTTGAGATGATGATCAGCAGAAGACAGCAGAAAACAATTACAAAACACAGTTCAACGAGCACAACAGTGTTACTCCTTTCTTGGGGGAAGGGGTCTTTAACAGGAATTTTCAGTATCTTTCTTTACAAAACAGCTAAAAGAATTGGGGTGGGGGGAAAGAGAATGTAAGAGAAAAGATACTTACAGCATCATCGTTCCTGTAGGGGTTCAGTCTGTTATACACAGCTTCAATCACACTCCGTCTAGAGCAAAAAAGAACAAAAACAAACCCACAAGATTTTAAGGGTGTGTTCTTTTTTTTTTTTTTTTTCCCCCAAGTCAAATTCCCAAATTTAATTTAAATGCAAACTTTAGAAGATTCCAAATTCACAGAACTGTGTTTACTGCAAGTTAGCACTAAGTGTCCTTAAACATTCCATATCCTTTAGGCTCAAGACAAACAAAGCTGAATATCCCTCAAAGCTCAGCAGGAGAAAGGCACAACCTGACAGTCAGGTCTTCACTTTGAAAAAGGGCAGCAGAAACCTCAGTGGACATTGAATGTCCTCATCATTTGTGTGCCCAAAAACCACTGCAGCAGTGCCTCAGGTATTACAGCATGTATTATGTATTACTTCCATGTTGTGTTATTTTCTGGACACACAAAAATTACATTCTGAAGTACATTTTTGTTTGTTACATCCTAAAATGTATTTTCCATGTGCAAACATGAAAAAAATAGTTCTACAGTACTCTTCTACAGTAACACGCCCCATACTCTCCTACAATTTTTTCCTAAAAAGAGGGGGAAAAAAAAGAAGCAAATTTCAGTTTTGTGTATTGTATCTTCAGACTGAGATAAATTTTGTCTGGCAAAAAAAAAATCAAAAAATTAATTCAAGCATTTTGACAATGGCCGATGCTTAGCATATTTAAGATAACTTGAACTTAATCTTAATTAACCTTAATCTCTGGGATTCTTGACTTTTCCAATACTGACAGAAAATTGATAAGAAATAGATTGATAAAATATGAATACAACATTTGCAATCAACATGCAAATGAGCAACATGATTTTTCTTTCTTTCTTTTAACATAGGGTGAAAAACTGAGAGTCAAAAAACCCCTTGAAAACTGGTAATAAAAAACCTCACCAAAACAAGCCAGTGTGAGGCTGAAGGAAGAAGCTGCCTTTGTCTTTTCCAGTAGATAAGGAAAAAAAAACTTTGGAGGGAGAACGGAATGGAAAGAGGGGAGTGAAAAACAGAAATGACAGATCAGACTTTAAATACAGCTTTCTTTTGGATCCCCATCTGCAGAACCAAGTAAGATGAAGGAGCAAACTGTGATGTAACACAAATTTCAAAGAACAACTTCTAAACTGCTGATGAATGCATGCAGAGCAATCACAAAGGAGTGCAAGAGAAGAGAAAAAGCAGATGACAAGCTTTGTAATCATCCTGTAACACTGGAGAGTCAGGAACTACCATGTATAAACATCATAGTGAATGATTATAGGGCATGAAAGGAGAGGCTGGATTTAAAGCAATAAAATCAAGCAATTACACACAAAGTACACTGCATATATGGATTGGAAAGCTTCCCATGTCTTTCAAGAAATAGGTATCTTTGATTCTAAATACAGGCAGGTTTCTTGGAAAGCAAATTGGCAATAGTGCTTTAAGTTACATCAACACCCAATGAAATTAGTATTTCTCTAAGTCCCTATTCAATCTAGCATCACTGAGACACAAAATCCCACTGAAGTCACATCACTTCAGCATTTCTTCACAACCATGATGCTACTTTTAGCCAAAGGAGATTAAGAAAAAATAATTTGTATGCTGCATTTCATGAATAACTGACTCACTCATACTTCAACACTACATCAGCCCATCCTAAATAGATGCTACTATACTTTAAACTGCCATCTCTTCTTCTCCTAGTCAAACAGTTCCTATAGGAACAATACTGTTTTCTAGAAGCCACCTCTACAGTTACTTTATAATTTATTCAATTTATTAATTTATATTTTATTCAATTGTGTGCCTAAAGTCCTCATGTTTTGGTGTAACAATACAAAAATCATACTCTGAAATGTCAAAAATACTCTGTATCCTATGTGCCCAATCCATTTTAACACAGCACAGGCTCATGGACAATCTTTTGAACCAAAAAGCACCTGGTTTGTGGTGCAAACAAGCTAAGCACATTGCTTCCTAGAAGACTAAATATTTGAGAAACCACAGAGCACCACCACTGAACCCTTCAAGGATAAAGTCAGCTATATAAAGCTACAAATTTAACTTCCCACTTTGCTTTTTTGATAGACTTCTATCTTGCTTTCAGATTTGTCACAAGCAGAGAGGAACAAAAGCAAATTTTTAAGCAATTACAACATGGCTACAGACAAGAAAAGAAAGCTGCCAAGCAAAACATTTTATGTATATCACTTCTTGTTGAAGTGTGTAACACTTCAATCCAAATAATTAAACTCAGGGCATTATTTTCACATTTAAATGTAACATCCCCCCAGAAACCCCAGTTAATTACAAAAAACAAACACTCAGGCCACCCTTAAAAACCCCTCATTCCTTTCCAAAACTATGGTTTGACATTTAATTTTTGCAACGATTCACAGTCAACTCCATTCTTAAGCTTGTCCTTTTTATCCAGAACAACCGAGTAATAAAAACTGGAGAACAGATCATCACCTTTTGTCCTGTGCCCTTCCTCCCTCCCTGCCCCCCAACTTTTAAGAGTGGCCTGTCAGTTAAAATGTGATTTCAATCAAACCCCACATGTACACTGATGGGAACTCACTTGCTTGCCAACTCCCCCCCCGGCGGGAGGTTTGGGATGCTCTCAGTTGCTAACGTACGCATCACGTGGACTAAGTCTGGCACTCCTTCACCCTGCTTCTTTATGATCTCTGGGAATCAGAAGTACTTTTTTTGTAAGTGCAGTCCAAATTTAACTTTAAAAGATTGAAACACTCAGTTTTATAAAAAGGCAGTTTAACATTAAAAAAAAAAAATAAAGAAATTAAAGCGACAGACCGTACTCGACATGGTAATTGTTAACTTTGGTTCCATAAGGAAAAACCTGTAACAGATTTGACACAGATTTACTGCTGTTAACATGCTGACTTGGTTTTAGAAATACACAGCTACCTAGTAACAGTAGGGAAAAAAATTTGAATGGTTTTCTTGCTATACATTAGATAGAAGATGTAATATCTTCCCACAATATGCCCAAGGCACGGGGCAGATATTAACATCAGCTTTATCGCTGCAACACAAGATAAAATATTATTGCCTTCACAGAAAACATAGTATTTTCATGAAATAAAAGGTTAGACATGTCAGAAGTAATTCCCATGGCTGTATGTGTATTAACCAATACTAGTACCTCATTTCATTACAGCAACATGCAAATTTTAAGAAGTACTACACACATGAATTAAAAGCCAGGGACATCACATCTAACTGACAGTTTCATCCTCAACTCAGGAGATATTTAAATACAGGGCAGAAACTTAAAGCTGATCCACTCCAGCTTCTGGGTGAAGAGAATCTGTATTGTAGCCACAGCCACGTTTGTCAAGACATTCATTAAGTTTATTCTTAGGCCTGGTTGGAGATTTTTTTGGAGGGTTTTTTTTGTGTTGCTTTTTTCACTTTTCTCCTCAAGTAAAAAGCACACAAATTTATTTGAATTCAAGACATTTCACACCATACCAACTGTGAAGAGTCACTCTTAAAATAGCAATTTTATGAAGTTTAAAGAACATTGTGAAAAAATGCATCTCATTCATTTCACTGTGAACATGAGCTCAGAGAAACTGCAAAACACATGAATTATTAAGACCTGGTGCTGTTCATCTTCAAGTGAATACTGCAACATGCATACAATAATGTGTACATATGTGCACATCTAGACATGCATGTACATACATGCAAACTACTCTTCATGTAACAAAGCATTAACACAGTTTGAAAGTAGTTGGAATTCATCAGTACCACTTTTGAGAAATACTCAAGCATTCAGATTTTGCCCTAAATTTCCAGAAGAACATACCAAGTTTCCATTTTATAATTTGTGAGAGAAGGCACATTGAAAGCTTTTAAAACCAACATGTATCCAAGTCATTTTTAGTTAAAACAGAACAAAACTTAAAAAACAACAATTGTGAATTACTTTATGTGTATGTAATGGTTTTCAGGGCTGTGTGTGTTTACAAAAAACCATCAGCTCTGTTTTGCAGTCAGGCTGTGTAAATTATTTGCAAGGTATAGTGGAAACACTGCCTAGTCCTCAACCAGCATCAAACTCTGCAGCACAAAGCTTTAAGCTGCTTACTTCAAAACCTAGATTTTAAATAAATGACACCGCACACCAGAGACACCTCAAAAACTTGCCATTTCCTCAAAATCTAGAGCCAAAGTTCATTTTACCATCTAACATTTAGCAAAGAAATAATCTATGAATCTTAAATCTGAATAAGAAGCCAAGATCTCAGATTTGGTTTGCCAAGTTCCTTTATTGTGCAATTTTGAACATCTAGAATATGCTACATTGTGCTAGTGCTAAAGTTCTGCTGTACAAAAATAAGGAATTTATAGTTGACCTATACTACACAGTTTCACAACCTGTAACTGCAGTACATTTAACATACAGTCTCCACTAAATGAATACATTTATATTTTGATAAAACTATAGATACAGACTGAATGAACACTGAAGACACAACAAATGGAGTCGGTCTGCTAGCTGTGTTTAATTTATTGGAATTATCTTGTTTCAACACACCTTCAACCCTCCCCCCCAGCCTTTCATTTGCTTTTAAACCTTCTACACATTTTCATGGTATCAAGTACTGGAAAAATGTACTTACAACCCTAAAATAAAGGATTCAAAAATGGGAATTCCATACAAAGTTTAAGAAAAAGTCAGAACTTTGTTTATGTGAAAATTAGGGAAGGAACATATAACAGCTAACTGAAAATTATTTATCTCTACATAGGTATAAATATTGCAGGGATTATCTGTTACGGAATGGTTTTATGTAAAAAAAATGAGAACAGAAAAAGAAAAAGCTTAGACAAGTTTCTTTGTAGAGTCAACACATCAATAACACATATTAGTGCAAATCATAGCAACACATTTTGGAATGACTGATTACTTCTACCATGAAGTTCACATGATACTTCAGAAGTAACATTGATTTATTGCAAGTAATGGCACAAGGATGCTTCTCCACACTTGCTGCTTCTTCCATTATTTGTTGCAGCTACAAATCTGGACCACAAACACATCAGGAGAGTCTTCAGTGACATAGTAAGTAGAAAAGTTTCTACATTTTTAAAAATCTGAATCATCTCTCCTCATTCAAGATGACCATCATTATTAAATCCTATTCAGTCTTAAAATTTGCACTAGTTTTTAGCAGTATAAAGGCATATTCTGGGCCAAGGGGACAAAAATACAATGAGAAAAAAATGCACATTAGAAGGAATTGACTCTCATTACTTGTTGCACTTCACTGAGTACTGAAGTGGATAAAAATACAGAATATGCATTTTGACCAAGTTTCCATTTTAATGAATTTTAAATTTAAATTGATATTACAGATTAGTAAGATCATTCTAAAAGTACTCTTTATATTTCTTAGTTCTTTCAGCCAAAAATCAGACTTTTAAAGTTAAGCACTGCCACTCTTATAGTGTTCTAAGATAAGAGCAAGATTGCTCACTGTAGTGTGTAATATTTCAGATGCTGCAGCAGTCCTACCTTACTAGTCAATAAGGCATTGTCCATTTACTTCAGAAACAATGCAATGGCACAGGAATTAAATTAAATATAACAAAGCAATCAACTCCTGTTCTTGAAATTCTGCTTTAGTTCAGGCCTTGCAATTTTCCTCATGCCTAAGTCCTAAAAGGCCAAATTCTGCAAACAGCTGACAGAAATCACTGCTGGGTTGAGTAGTGTTTACTAAATATTCATTAATTTAAATAATATTTTTGTGCAACAATAGACAAAAGATTGAGGATAACTAAAAATTAAGCAAAGACACTTGAGGGAAAGTACAATATATTTCCTCAAGTTGTTCGGACATCATCCCATTAAATTAATATTAAAGTGCTTTATAACTACATACAGAATCCTTCTACTTCTATGCAATTATCACACTTTGCTCATTCCTGTAAATTTCCTATTTGTATAAATGCAAAGTACCAGCAGCCAAATTCCTTGTATGTACCATAATCACATGCAGGTCCAGTGTTTAGGCTCTTCCTTTATAATATGAGGCAGCTGTACAAAAATGCCAGCTTTCCTCACCATAATATTCCTGGGCTACGATGAGGCCAGCTGAAGACACAGCCTCGGCTCCATCGTATTTTCCTATCTCCATCACGGGTTTGCCTGAACTCAGACACAAAATCTAAGATAAGGAGGCAGTACTTGCCCAGATAAGGAGAGTTACCACGCTGTGAATCAATGTGTGAATGTACAGCACACTTGTTCCTCACCCAGTCTGTGGGTGGACACACACAGCGAGCTCCTCACACTCCTGGTGCAAACCTGCTCGGCACAGGGGGAGCCATCTGACACTTCCCTCCTGCAGTGACTGGGATATTCCTGCCCTGCTGTCAGGGGGATTCACACCAGCACTGACTCTGCACCTACCTCTCCTCTCAGGCAAGTAGGGAGATTAAAACACAGAAATGTCTGCCTGGCCATTTGTTCAGGGGCAGAACAGATGCAGTTTGCCAAGACCTGGCGAGCGAGGCCTTTGCAACACGTAGCACTTTCTGCAGGAGAGCCTACACGGGTCGTAAGCGCTTTAAAAATTGCATGTGGATTTGTCTCAGCCCACAAATCCCATGCAGGCAAACTCTCTGTGAAACTTCTGGAGCTGCACTGTGTTACCTTCATGCAAGTTAAGGAGGAAAAAAGTGCATCATGTACTCCTCTAACTTACTAATGACTGCTACCATAGCTGTGGAGAGCTTTGCCTGTCGTGCCCTGTGTGCTATTAAGGATTCTTGGGAGCATACACACACATAACTAGACGTGTAACATATAGAGGAGTCCACTTAAAAATAGACTTAACCTATGCAAATAATGCATACAGCATGTCTTAGGTTTCAGAAACAAACTCCAAGCTGTAGTTGGTTTTAAATATCAAAAGGCACTATAAATGCTGTTTTAATCAGAAATTATTTGAATCTAATTGATTTCAAATATTTTTACGTGATCCAAGAAGCCCCAGACTCACAATTTCAGTTTAAAGTTTAAGAACTCCTGAAATACAAATTTAAAGAAAAAATTTTAAGTTACTATCAGAGTAAGATGAGTTCCCAGATTTTGTCATGAATGCTTAAAGATTAGCTTTGACAAATTTCTGATGTACTTTCAAATAAGTAAATATGTAAGCAGGTGTTAAAGATTACAGTAATCAAGTTGTAAGCCTACTATTACTGGATAATAAAATATTACAGCTAACTGATTTGTACTTAACTATATGGGAAAATGGCACTCAAATTACCATCTCCACAGACACTTTGTAAGATATTCTGATTATTTCATTTAACTCCATGTAACAGGAACCAGGAGTCACTGGTCTGAAGTTAGTGCTGTCAACAGACTCAGGAAGAACACTGAGCATAAATGAATTCTCTGCCATCCTGAGTGATTTTCAAGGCTACAGGCTGCTGCACTTTCATAGCAGAACTTTTTCAGGACATATATGAGTGCCTTTTTCAGAGGTACACAGGATGGCCAATGGCACTTGAAGGTCTATTAAAAAGCCTGTATGTGTTAAGGGTTTAGTTGTTGGAAAGGGAAGGGGGCCAGGGGTCTGTTTAGAAACAAAGTTACTTATTTTTTTTTAAATGATCCACCTTCTACTCTGCTTTCCAGGTACTTGTCCAACTCTGCCTCTCTTTTCACCGCCTCTGGTGATACCTTTGGTGCATTCGGAAAACAGATCAATATCACACTCATGTTGTCTCGACTTCCCTGGTGGAAAAGAAAAAATGATTTGAGAAATGTACACACACCAGGCTAAACACACATCAAAGCATTTTAAACAGAGAAGTTCACAAATTATATGGTATCAGAATTCAACTTTCACTATTGTGGATTAATATTATCATTAGAATTCATCTCCCTGTACCCCTTACAGAATTTCAGGCCCATTCACTCATTACAACACTTAAGTCATTGTTTTTTCCTCTTTTATGGTCTGAAGACTGCATGGAGCCAGTTACAGACACCCCATTGTCATCTAAAAACTGACATTAGTAATGACTGATGTGTAAGTACAAAGTTGTGTTCTGTCTTGTTTTAAGTACCATCTAGTCATTTTGGGAAAACAGCTGAATGGGTGAACAAAACCATTACTGCTCAAAAGCACTAATCAGAAAGGTGCTGAATTCAGACAGTGCTTCCACCAAAAATCACAGCTATTAGGCTTTTTCTTTTCCTTTTCATTTAAAACAAGAAAAGTTGCAAGGGAGAGAATTTCTTAGAAAACCAGCTGTAAGACACCCAGTGCAAAAAGTGTTTACATTTAAAACTCCAAATAAAGGAACCCCAATACTTGAATATTTAAAAATACAAACACATTCGGCTTATGCAAAGTAGCTCTTTGGTCTACTTTCAATACCCCTGTGTATTGGCCTACAAACATGCATCCATAGGATTAACTTTTAACAGTAATTAACTCCACTGATGTCAGCAAATCAAGAACAAGCCAATGTGCAGAACAACAGAGTAAGGGTATGGGGAGGTGCTGACAGTTGCCTCCTGCAAAGCTTACAGCATCCACAAGACACTGTTCCTTTCCTGGTATTTTTGTTTTTAGCATTACCAAACAAAAATAGTAAACAAAAACATAACCATTATCAATCTGCCAAGGTGTTGGAAAGCAATTACAAATTTCCAGATTGGAAACAATGATCCTGTTAGCCATGTGGGAAGAGCAGGGATGTTCTTGTTTCTTTAGAAAAAGGTTGGCTTTTTTACTCTATGAGTTCCAGTTTGCCTTTGCAAAATAAGCATCAAGCTGTGAAACTCAGTAACTGATCACACTGCAACTTATTAATATAAAGTAGAAGTTAATGTAGACAAAGTTACACAGTTTTGTTCAACAAAACAGTCTTCTACTTGAGCGGTTTCAGAGCTGTATCACACAACCGTAAGAAAACCAGTAATTAAACCAAAATAAAAATTAACTGAGGAAGTTAGGTCTTCAAAATATGATGTCAAGGTTCACTGATTCTGCATTTATCTTGATGTAATTATGACAGCAATGTTACTACTATGTGCCCAAGAAAGCAGGAGAAGAATAGGAAGGGGAAAAATACTCCCTGATTTAGTCTTAAGGTTCTGTAAAGCATGTTATGAAACAGAAAAGGGCTGTTATTGTATTTAGCTTGCCCATAATTTCCACTGATCACAGTCTATCTGTACATGATTATAACTTCTTAATTAACCAAAACCACCCAGAAAAACATTGTTTCTGTTGTGTGTTCCTTCCCCCTCTATCACCGTTTTTCTAGGAAACATGGTCATCACTGTCAAAGTCACGTTACCATAAACCATTGAATATTTATAGACTGGAAGCAAAGTTATTAATAACTTGTTCATAAACTTCTAATAGTGAAAACACAGTAAACTCCTTCTCTCAAGTCTGACTACCTTGTACAAGCAGGTGTCAACTATCTCATTGCAAACTTTCTCAAGGTCATCAGTGACTTCAAGTCTGGATCTTACAAAGTCACACAGCTCTTCATTTCCCATAACATCCCAGATACCGTCGCAAGCCAGGATGATGAACTGATCATCTTCTTCCGATCTCTCAATTTCATAAACTTCAGGCTCGGGTGAGACCAGCTGTTCTGTAGGACCTTTCCCATGGACACATTTGTAATCAAAGTCCCCAAGCGCCCTTGAAACAGCAAGGGAGCCGTTCACACGCTGAATCATTACGGAGCCACCTGCGTTCTGTATACGCTCCTTCTCCAGCGGGTTACTGGGTTTGTGATCCTGTGTGAAGAAGTGAACCTTCCTGTTTCGACAGAGCAAACCTCTCGAGTCTCCACAGTTGATGAAGTACGTGTGTTGGGGAGAAATCATGACACCCACAGCTGTCGACCCACTTCTGTCTGCGCCGTGCTTCTTCTCGGAGATGACTCTCATGTGTTCGTCAATTTGCAGAAAACCCGTTCTGATGCCGCTCTTTACACTTTCCACAGATGGTGGCCCATCTGGCCCTTTAAAATCCTGGTTGCTCGTGATGTGATCTAATAAATGCTCACAGCAGTACTTGGCAACCTGTGATCCAGCGTGCCCATCGTAGACAGCAAAAAAGGACCATCCGTCAAGTCCGTTTGGCAAACCGATCACAGCCGTGTGCGCATCCTCCATTTCCACGCGCCAGCCCTGCATGCTGCTCAGACCGTAACGCAGCCCGTTCCCCTGCCCCTGGGCATTATGCTTCTCCATCTTTGGCTTGTCTAAAAATGCTCCCATGGTGACCTTCCTTCAGTTCTACAAAGGAAAAAAAAAAAAAAAAAGGATTATTAAGGTATTTCTTAAAAGTCTCGTTTAAAAATCCCGTTGGAAGATATTAAATCGTGGTACGAGTAATGTTAAGATGACCAAAACACACAGCTATAAAGCTGATTTTTGTGCGTCTCCAGACAAATTTGCATTGCTTTCATCTAATTTAAACAAGGGCACTAGTATTAGCTGAACTGCACTTTTCATATTTTTGTATTTTCAGCTGTTTTACTTGAAAAATTTATATTCACCGTCATTCATGGTTCTGACAAAAGCCTCTAATAGAACTATGTATGAAATCGGTTTCAAAGAGGACTTGTTAACTGGCACACATCTGAATGGCTGTTCTCTGCAACTACTGAGCCATGAAAGAGTTCAATGTTTCCAGGACACTGGCATTCCCTAGATCCCTACCTGCTGGCCACAAAATCCTGCTAACACTGCTTTTCTGGTAGTGATGGGGAAATGAAAGCAAACTGATGAGGGTTTTTTGGTTTTGTTTTGTTTTTTCTCAAGAAGGGGGTTTCAGGGTTTTGTAGGTTTGGTTGTTTGGTTGTGTGTTTGTTTGTTTTTTTTAAGAGAAATTATAAGAATGACCAAGAGGATGCCAGAGTCTGCATGAAGGAAAAAGCAACACTGGATAAACTAACAGCAGGACTGGGAAGGGAGAGAGCAGCTGTCCCTTTAGGCAGCAGCAAGCCATTAGTTTGGCTCAGCCATCTTGTGAAAGCTCATCCTTAGATTTTCGGTTAAATTACGCAGCAGCTTCTCAGATGTCTGCGCTGCAGATTTACTTAAAACCATCACGTAATTCATGCTTCACTGAAAGACAACTGCCCCTGACAAAGTGTGAGGAAATCTGTTTGGAAATAAAATCACGTGCGCTGTAGATTCTTGTGTGAATCAAGATTCAAGCCAGAGCCATGCACTGCACACCCTCTCCTCCTTCACCTCTTCTTTGGGATGTGATGCAGCAAATATTCATGCTTAAGAGAATAAAGAGTTGTATTTGCAGGCAGTGTAAACTGACTGGTTTATCTTCATGTTTTTCACACCCTAACCATCCAACCCACCCTTCTAATCCACATCACTTTATTTGTGCATTCATTATTAAAAAATCATACAAAATAGGTCACACATTTTACATACTTGCAAATTACGCCTAGGGAAGCATCAAAGAGTCTGCAAATCACTATTATACAATACAAGGTAATGGAACAAAACTATGAGCTTTTCTATTTGAAGACTGTGGACAAAAAATTAGCTGTGAAAAGAACCTCAGAAACAGATTTTACTTGAGGCCCAACTAGCAGCTGCACTAGCAGAAAAATCAGTATACCAGGGGCTTTAGAAATGTTTAACTTGACCATGGAATGTATCTGACCCATTTTCTAAGTGACAACATCACGTTTTTATAACATGATTTTATCACAATACAGCCATTAGTGACACCATATATCCAACAAAGCTCTTCACACTGTCTCTTCCAGACACTGTCAACCTTTCTGAAACATCTGTGTTAGAATAAACAGTCAAGAAATGTTTATATTTGATCTCACCACAACAGTGATTCAAACGTGAAGCATGGGGACTGGTTATGCACTCTTTGGCTCACATGCTTTGTTAACAAAAACAAAACACATACTTCAGCTGTATGGGGATGGCAGCAGCGATTCACCTCTGCTTCCCCTCACCCCAAACCCTGCTCTGGAGTTCTGTGTCTTCTCAAGTGAACACAAAATATTGATGCCCAAGCAAGCTGTAACTAACCAACAAAACAGAGTGGGCATGGTGTGTGTCTTGTGTCCCAAGCACATGCAGGAGGTTCACATTACTGCAGTTGCTAGGAAAAAAATATGACTTAAGACTTTTTTATCTTCACATGCAACTCTAGTGAAGTCAGAGAGATCAAAATAATTACAGAATGCTGCTATAAATCACATGGGGAGTTATTTTGCTTAATAATACTTTTTATTCATTCTATGATAGGAGCAGAGTAACACTGAATGTGCTCTTCGTTGAGGAGATCATTAAACAGGATGCAGATATTCAACATTTTCACCTTAATTTAGAGCTCAAAAAGCAGAAACTGCCCTGGCAAATATACTTTTGTGAGGTATTTGACATTATTGCTGTATTTTAAATAAAACAGAAAAACATTAAGAACAGGGTACAGTTACACTGACCACAAACACTGTCGAAATCTGGGCAAATAAGGGCCATTTTTCTTCTAATCTCTCACCTTAGTATGTTCACAACATTCAGAGCTGTGCTTTGTGCACTGTTTGTCCTGCTCAGTAGTTTATCATGTAAATTAGAAATGTGTACAGAGAGTCTGTGTGAAGTTCTAGCAACTACAGAACTGCTAGCACACCTTCTAAGTTAACAAATCACTCTACATTTAAATATCAAAATGTCTTATCCCTTCCCAGAACATCACCTGAAAGCTGGTGGTCTTTTAAGCTAAGCTTTGCAGGTGAGATGTTGATCCAGGATTCTTCAGGGGTGAGAGTTGCCCACCATGGATGAGAATACAGCCTGGCAAAAGGAAAACCACAATGTGGCCATGGAACAACTCCTTCAGAAATTGCCCACAGCCCACAGGATGAAGTGATCCCCCTCTGAAAACTGCAGTAACAAACTGTGGTTGTCTTCCCTGCTAACCAGACTTTCAAGTTGAAACCTTCAGGAAAATAGGCCAGGTTTTCCAAATCCTCACTGTATCTGCAGAAAAAGCATTGTTTACTTGTGGATAGGATGAATGTGCCAGACCTTTAGGTTTTTTTCCTGAATTTCAATTCTCATTCAGAAAAATTTCAGTTAAAACTGACCAATCTGTGAATTCTGATGAATTGGAGACTACCTGCTACTTCTCCCTCAATACCCTTAATGTGTAGTTAAAACCTGAAGAATTTCAAGAGTCTTAGCTGTGAACAAAAACAATCTTAGTTTTACAAGGGATGGACACACACAGAGAAATGCTGACATAGCAAAGTCATGCCTCCTTCCTACTAAAAATACCTTTTAGACCTGTTTTTGAGTCCATATCTACAGAAACATCTTTCAAACACCGGTGTCTACCTAAATTATGAGCACATTTGTCATTCTTTGATGAGCTGCTTTGTGCACTACAATGACTGAGTTGGAATGACACCTTTGGTTAAGCACATAACTCTGTATGCAAATCTGATTAACCTATAGCAGTGCAAGTGCCCAAGTTAAAGCTTGACTTTGTTATGTAAAAACACAGACCCAGAACAGACTGCATGCAATGCCTGCAATACATAAAACAGATCCTGGCTTAACCCAGCCTCTCTTTATGTCTTCAGTCATCTTTCTTAAGAGAAGCCCACATTTTATGATCTTTATTCTCCAAATAATTTTACTATCTTAATCCAGTCACACATTTCTACAATCATGTCAGAAAACTGCATGGCAGGAGACAGAACCAGCCCTTTACTATGGAAGCCTCAACTTTTGGGATGCTTGAATGATGCACTTATGTACTGAAAGAGACAGACATTCTTCCTCTTCTTATTAAAGGCAAAGTAAGAGAAAAGGCACTTTAACATGAAGTTTAGTGGCAAACGTACACAACCTTTTTTTTTTTCCTTAAAGAAGGCCCATTTTGAACAGTACTATAAGGGTGGTGCCTTGCAAAAAGGTCAGAGGTGCAACATTTTCTTCATAATTGTGACTCTCAGATGTCATCTGGTGCTACAACTGCACAGCCATCAGCCAAACAAGCTTCAATTTTAATCTAAGATGGCTTTTGGATCACCATTCCCATATCAGTGACTTCCATTAGTTTTAGGTCCAAAAAGAGAAAGAGCTTTCTGCAGTCAAAGTGTCTGAATTTTGGCTCTGAAGAACAGAGGGGCATCTGAACAAAACTAGATGTGAGAATGGACCCCTGTGAACAGAAATGAATGTGCAGGGGGTGCATCTCTGCATCTACAAGTGCATTTTAACCACAATTTCTGAAGCACTGATTTTGTGGAGGTCAAACTGAAGGACAACCCCTCCAGCAAGTGTATAAAAACTCAAGTTGAGGTTTGCACACAGAAAAGTAAGAATACTGTACACGGCCTAGAAAGATCAACACAAATAAAAAGATCTTGGATAAAACACAAGAGTGCCAAAATTCAAAGGACTGCAGCATTAGAAACAAAACTGAAATAATGAATGGAGCATGCCAAAGAGTCAGTAGCTAAACTCCTTGAAAGTAGATGCAACTGGAGAATAGAGTGGCAAAGAAAAAGGAGGGTAATTAGTATACCAGGCCATGGACAACCATGGACAACCACAGATACAACACTGGAATGCATGAAATCTCTTTGCCCCTTCATTTGTTCCTCAAATTGTGCTATCCAGGCAGCACAACTGTAATGCTTTCTGCTACACAGGAAAATAAATTTTACTGTTTTGCTATTTGCTTGTTCATTTGCCCGAAGGTTCAAATAAAGATAAGCCCTAAATTGTTCACAAAGGATAGTTAATGCAACTCCACATACCCCTACAGAAATACAAGTTTATTTTTTCAAGCAATTTGGACAAAGATTTGATCGTTTTGTCCAAGAAAACTAACCACCCCCATCTGAAACTTTCACTTGAACAATATGTAAATTAATAATCCTTTTTAAACAATGCTCAAGTTGTATTCATTCCACTAGGATAAGCTGCTTACATAAACCACACTGAAGTCACAGGCACTTGTTCTAACTAAGCTGAGAAATACCCCCACACTCCAATTTCCTGGAACAATTCTCTGGGTGACATTACACCCCGTGTGTTGTAATGAGGACCACAGAGAAAGATTACAACCTTTACTTGAACTACAGGACACAGAGCAAGTCACCAAATTATGCAGAGACTGCTACTGACTAGAAAAAGGGCGTCTGTTCACTTCCACTCCAGCCTGATCTGCAGTACTTTTCCCTCTGCCTTAAGCAGGCTGGATGCAGTAGCAGACAGCATGTAATTGTGCAAACGTGGAAACATTTGCAGAAGTTACAGCCTCTTGAATGAAAAACTGACAGCACATACTGGATGCCCCAAATCAATTAATTTTAACAAACAACATGTCAGAGAACATCCCAGGGATCGGAAGAATGACTAAAATAAAACAGAACACGCAGATGAGGAGACATAATTACACCACAGTCATGGGCTGAATGAAGTCATGAAAAAGCTTCTTGCCAATGAAACTATTTAAAAACTATTGGAGGCTATATGACTGAGTTCTGGCACTCACGGTTCGAAACATCAATAAAACACCAAAAAATTACAGTTGATGTTCCTGAATGTGTACTTTCAGACACAGGAATACATGGCCAGCTACGAGACGTGAACTGTTTATGAAAAAGAAGTAAAAGAAATAAAATACAGAAGTGGGGCTCTTTCAATAAACACAGACTAACCCATCATTTCCTCACCAGAACATTTGCTTCTTGGGGATGCAACTGTAGTCTGTGCTATAGTTCAGTAAGACAACTGCAAAAGGAAGAATATAAACTACTCATATAGGTAAGAAAATTTCTAATAACATTAAGAACTTTTGGTTTAGGACAGATGTAGGAGGTATGGCTTGTGGCAGACAAAAAAAAAAAAAAAAAAACCAAAACCAAAAAAACTCAAAAAAACAGAAGAAGCAAGTTTATAACTCA
>WEIU01022989.1:394738-412367 GCA_013389925.1 Aegithalos caudatus | reverse complement strand
CGCGCCCCCGCGCCCTTTCCCTCTTCGCCGTTTCCCTCCCCCGTTTAAAAAAAAAAAAAAAAATTAAAATCACATAATTAAAACACCCCAAAAAAAGCGACAAATGGCGCTTTTCAGATTAAAAATAAAAAAAAAAAAAGGAAAGAGTTTTTAAAAAATAAAAAAGGCGGAAAAAGAAAAAAAAGCAGCACCCCGGCAGGGTACCCGGATGTCGCACGGAGCGGGGCCGTTACGGGTATTACATCACCCTCCGCCCCGGGCCCCGCGCCGCGCGGGGCGGTGACGTCATCGGCCCCGCCCCTGCCCCTGACGGGGGAGAGGCTGGCGCCAGAGCTGGGGGCGGGTGTTTCCCATCCCGATCCGAATCGCAAGCCCGATCTCCGTCCAAATCTCGGATCCAAATCCTCATCCCGGTCCTGTTCCGATTCCAATCCGGATCCCGGTCCCGGTGAGGTGGCGGCCGCAGCTCAGCCCACCTGAGGACGATGGAGCGCACGCACAGTGGGGTCCCGAGCCGCTGGCGGGATCAGCCTCATCTCCCTTAATAACAGAATCATTTAGGTTGGAAAAGAGCTCTGGGATCATCGAGTCCAAGCCATGACCCAACAGAACCGTGCCAACCAGACCATGGCACTGACTGCCGTGTCCAGTCATTCCCTAAACCCCTCCAGGGACGGTGATTCCATCACCTCCCTGGGCAGCCCGTTCCAAAGTCTAATCACCCTTTTTGCGGAGAAATTCTTCCTGAAGTCCAACCTGAACGTCCCCTGACACAGCTTGTGTCTATGTCCTCTGCTCCTGAGGGACTCCTACCCGCCTGAATCGGAGCTCCGCAGGATTTCCCGTTGGAAGCGCAACCGCTGGCAAAATCAGCAGCGGATTACCAGTAATGAACGCATAATGGGTTTAATAATCCCACGGGTTTCAGCCCCCTTTGATGAAGGCTGGCCTGTGGACAAAAGACATGGGAGTGTGTTCATGAAGCGATTCCCCCACCAATCTGCGGGGAACAAATTGAGATGAGAAGCTTTTAAACAAACCTCTCTTTTGTCTCAAGCAGGGGAGGAGGATGCTCAAAGGAGGCTTCGATGGGAGAGGGGTGATTCTGGGAGGAATGGCTTATTCCATCAAGCCAGGGTTAAACCTCGTGGCTGGGGATTTCTGAGGTGGAGTGCGTGCCAGGAAGGGAGGATTAGGAATCCACAGTAGCTCTGAGGATGTGAAGAAGGAATTGAATACAGAGGGAGAGACGCTGAGGACTGGGAAAGGTGAAGTGGATGCTTGGCAAGGTTGTCTAGATAGTTTCCATCCTTAACACTAATCACAGCAAAGCCATATGTTGATGTTAAATTATGAAGAAATTCTTGACTGCAAGGATGGGGAGGCCCTGGCACAGGTTGCCCAGAGAAGCTGTGGCTGCCCCATCCTTGAAAGTGTCCAAGGCCAGGTTGGATGGGCCTTGAAGCAACCTGGTGCAGTGGAAGATGTCCCTGCCCATGGCAAAGGTGGAACTGGATGGTCTTTAAAGTCCTTTCCAAACCAAAGCATTCCCATAACTGAAAGTTAGAAGATGCCTCCAACTGCAGGTTATGTTCCCACTGTTGACAACCATTACTGCAATTCATCAGTGACTGAGGGCAGTTTACAGCAAAACCCTGCTGAGGAGAACTAAAAGAGCTGTGAAAAATAGAACAAAACCTCGCTGCTGTATGGCTTTCCTGTGATAGATAAACTGACCATGTCTCCATATGATTGCAAAATCTCCATTCCCACCCTCCCCCCGTTGTTGGTAGAAACAGACCTTTAGAGAGATTTAAATGCAAGCCCTAACCCTTGTCTTCCCAATATTACACAGATTTTTTTCCTGCAGGCCTGTACCATGTTTCTTTATCCTCTCCATTTAAAAATAAATTTATTTTTTCACACCCCTTTTCCACTTTAATAAAGCTTTCCTAGCACTTTGAATTATATACAGTCATGGATTTAATTTCTATTCCATGTTACCTACATCTGTTTTTCAGGTGTTTTGTTTGTTTGTTTGTTTTTGTTTTTTTGTTTTTGTTTTTTTTTTTTTTTTAATAAAAGTGAATGAAAACATGGCCCTGTATCTTTTTGGTGATGCCCTCATTTTAAGCTGCAAGAATGTAATGACAGCAGAGAGTTTGCTGCTCTCATTTGCTATTTATACATTTTTCAGGGGAAATTGGACTAAGTCAGATTACTACAATATTTTCTTAATGCATAACTTTTATTTAGTTGCCTAAATTTGCCTGGCCTGTTCCACTGACAATGGTAATAAATATTTACAAGTAATTCAAGCATCACTTTTAATTAGGATAAAACAGCTGTGTATATCATATCCCTCTGCTAAATGTATTTGGAGTTGATGAGACTACATCTCCCAGGGTACAACTGTTTATTTTCTCTTTAGCTGTACATCAAGTTGTGATTCAGATGGTTGGGACCTGTAGTCACCACACTCATTAGCACCACAATAACAAGAACCAATGTGAAACTCAACTCTGTATCATAAATAAATTATGAGTTATTGAGAAGGATCATATTTCACTGTTTGGAACAAGAAAATTCTTTTAGCATTATAGTCATATTTAAAAGGATGTGCTGCTCCCCAGCCTATTTTTAGAAAATATTATTTTGGATAATTTTAATTCTGTTTCCTGTTACAGTTTTTTAAAAGTCTTTAGATGGATGATAATCACCAAGAGTATTTCTAATATATATATATATATAAACCTGTGTGTCTAAATAAGCAGCTTTTTGTCACCAATGCACACTCAGTTATTGCAGGCAGGAGGATGACTTTGTCCAGTTTATTCATTAAAACTCAATTTAGAAAATTCCACACTTGCCCGATGAAGCTGTTCCCAATGAGATCATTTCCCTTAAAAAGAGAAAATGGGACTGCAGTTGCTACTGGGATCCCATGGCAATTTAAGTGCACTTTGGAATCAGCTTCCATCCCAATGGCCATATTCTGCATGAGCCTGCTGTAATCTCTGCACTCTCTGATGCCCAACACCCCTTTTAACTCTTTCTGGTTTAATACCAGTCATTAAACTCCTTTTATTATAAGGTATATGATGAAATATCAGAGTTTTGTCTGTGTTTTCCTCAAACAAGGGATTATTTATTTCTAATTCACAGAATCACAGGATCACAGAACAGCCAAGTTGGAAAGAACCTCTGGAGATCATCCAGCCCAACCCCCTGCCAAGGGAGGGTCACCTGGAGCAGTGACACAGGAATGCATCCAGGTGGACTGGGAATGTCTCCAGAGAAGGAGACTCCACAATCTTCCTGGGCAGCCTGTTCCAGTGCTCTGCCACTGTCAATGTAAGAAGTTCATCCTCGTGTGGTGGTGAACCTTGTTGTGATTTTGTTCATGGTCTTTTCTCCTTATCCTGTCTCTGGGAACCACCAAAAAGAATCTGGTCCCATCCTCATGGCATCCACCTTTGAGATATTTGTGTGCATTGGTGAGATGCTTCTGTCTCCTCTGGACTAAACAGGCCCAGCTCCCTCACTCTCCTCATAAGAGGGATGCTCCAGACTCCCGATGATCTTTGTGGCAGCTGCTGGACCCTCTCCAGAGGCTCTTTGTCCTTCTTGAACTGAAGAGACCAGAATTGAACACAGGGCTCCACATGTGGCCTCACTAGGGCAGAGTAGAGGTGGAGGATCACTGTTGTAACTGAACTGCTGTATTGCACCATTTAAATTTCTTGACTTCTCAGAGAAAAAACCCTGAACTTCTCTCATCTGTAACCTTAGTTCAGCTTCCCTTACTTTCTGTCCCTCTTCCTCCTCTCCTTTATGGTCTGCCACGAATATCCGAAGTAGGTGAGAAAAAATGCATTTCAAGTTACTTGCAGCCTAAAAATTTGGCAAACTGTGGGGTTTTGCTTTGTTTGGAAAAGGATTTGTATCACCTGGTAATTCTCATCTAAATATTAGATGTATAATCAAGCTGTTGTCCAGGCTGCCTTGGTTTGGTGGAAGGAGACAGGTGATCATTACTGTCATGTTTTCACTGGTGTCTGGAGCAGATTGGTTGAGTCCTTTGAAGGTGACTTTTTTCTTTTCTGTATTTTCTGTGAGTTCAGAAGAAGCTGAGATGACTACCTAGACTAGAACCTTAATTTCTAGATAGCTAAAATTAATTCATTACCATAGAGATGCTTAGAGGTTATCTGCAGAAATCTTCATATTAATGATATCTGCGGCCTGTAATAGCAGGATGTTGCCATAACTTCATGTTTGGCTTGGGAAATACTGATGCCCAGCCCCATCACTTCTCCACGGGGCTGCACTTATTTTTGGAATCCCAAAGCCAGATGGATGATTACCCTGCAGGCTTTCCATCTTCCTGGTGCTATTCCTGCAGCACCCTGGTGTGATGACACCTGTAGGGATCTGCTCAGGCAGCTGTGCCATTAGGAACTCCTAATGTACTGTAGTGATGATTAATAATCACATGATGTTTAAATCATCAAAAGCACACACCTAGGGTGTATCCTGCATCCAAACTGAATTTATCTGAAGGATGTCACAAAGATTTTGGTCATCATGTGCAAACATCCTTCATTCTTGAAATGCAGCACTTTGGATTTAATTCCCTTTCTGCTGGACTCTTGAAAAATGCTTCCCAACCTGCCATACTTTGTTTCCTCTGCCACCAGATCCATGCTCTGCTGATCCCTTTAAAAAACAATAGTTATGACCTCATTTAAAAACCAAATGCTGGTAATTTTCGAACTACAAAATTAGGTACAAAATCATTAGGGCATCACAATGTGGTTTTCTTATTTTAGCTGTAAGAGAAAGCAAGTGGTGCTCAGTCATGAGTTTTATTTTTCCAGGGAGAATTTGCTGATGGAAGTAACCTATAATTCAAGAAAATCAGCAAAAGCAAAGTACAATAAAGACCAAAATATCAACAGAAGCAAAATCCTTTTATGCTGAAAATTAATATAAAACATATGCAATATAGAAACATAATAAAAATACAAAGCTTGTAAAAATAAGCACAATAAAAATCAAAATGTAATAAATATAAGCATAATACAAAATAAAGCATATAGAATGCAAGCATATAAAATACATAATATAAATTATTGGAATATTAAAAGGAGAATAAATGTAATATATTTACCATTAATGTAAATTAGTATATAAAACTATTATTAATACTTTAAAATATTGGGGAGGGGTCATCCCTCACTTTTCTCCTTTTTATATATGCAATATGGGAAAAGCATTGCATTTCCCAATTTCTTCAAAAGGCCAAACATGAAAAAAATCCAGGCAGCTCAGGAAAAGAAATACAGTTGAGGTTTTCAGAGCTCATCTGCAAAGCACCTGCATTTCACATGGCTCCTTCTATCTGTAGCAAAATGTCACTAAAGACCCAGTGGGTAGGAAAATTTGCTTTCCCTATGATATGGGGAAATATAAAAAGAATATCAATATAGTCTACAGGAATTTTAAAGACAATGAAAAATGAGGGGAAAGAATAAAAACATGTAAATAGTGATTTTCTTTCCCTTCCCTTTAGAATCTCTGCTGCCTCGGTAGCTGAAATGGAAGAGTCTTGCTAGAAAGCCTGCGTGTCATGAACTTGTTATGGAAAAAGGGACAAAATAACCAAGTTTGAGGTCTGAAGAAGCGCTGGCATGGTTTGTCTGGCTATGCCAATTCATTTTGGCCCCTGTCCCTGAGCTCTCCACCAGCTTCTCAGCAGTACAATGCATATGGTCTCTTTGGGACCATCTGTGCTTCTCCACAGCACAGAAACCATCAATCAGCTTAAAGCCACATTAGGAGACAACATAAGTTGATTTGAAGTGTTTAAAAGGCTGGGGCAGATTAATACACACCAGGACTTCAACAGGCATACCTTACACAGTTCTCTCCAGCATGGAGGGGTACACTTTGTTTAATCTCCAACACTGGACACCAAGAAATGCCTGTGTTTTGGTATTCAATTTCTCAAAGTCCGATTCTCTTCACAAGATCTTTTGCTAGAACACGAGCTGTGAAGTGGAGAACACCCAGAATATTTAATCAGCCAGGCTTTCGCCTATTCTGTTCATTAGACCCTCTTCTCTTTCCAAAAATATGAGGGCACGTGGAAGTTCCTGGCTTTGTTTGCTCCTGGTCCGGCCTCTCCGTGTCCTCACTGAGGACAAAGCTGCCGGTGACAAAGCTGCCCCCGACCTCGGCGTGGCAGGATCAATGCCCCGGTCATTAGCGCGCTGTAAAAACCGCTTTTACCCAGCCCATTGTAATGGGCCTGCCCGCAATGGCCGGTAGTTGAATTTAAGAATTAGCTTAGCAATCACAGCTGAAATTACGTGAGAGAGTGACGATGAGAAGAATGGTTCATCCTGACTCATCAAGAGTCTTACGATGCTCCTAAGGGGTTTATAATTAAGGCAAGAGACTCTGAAATTTGATAAAGATTGGCATTTTCAGATGTGAGGGAGATTAGTTTGGATGAGAGGATAAGATTTATATTCTGTAAACTCCCTTTCCCCCCCTTTTGTTTTACCAGTCCTTTTCTTCTTTCAATGCATGAAGTCATCTTCTTTGTACAACCACACAAAATTTAGGCTTTGCTACTTTCATTCACATATATGTGTTTAATCAGTTGTCTCTTTTAACAAGCTGTGTGCTGGGACACAACTGAGCGGGTGAATTCTTTTGGTGTCAATTAAACAGTTAAATTAAGCTAAAAGCAACATGTCAAAATCAAATAACCAAGGCATGGAGATATTTAAAATCTAAATATTACTCAGTATTTTGCAAAATAAGTTTTCCACAGTACCAAGGATTCTGGAGAGTCCCGGATTTACAGGATAATCCTGGTCTGGAGCTGGATTTTTGCCACCTATGACTTTTTTTATTTGATAGTATAACAAAGTTTAAATTTAGTTTCATTACATAGGTGGTGATGGGGTATGACTAAGAAGTAAAGAAGTGAAGACATTGTTTCATATTTGCTGGCATAAGGGACATGGTAAAAATGGATATGAGATCACAAGTTCCATGTGTTGGCTTTCTTTGGAAAGCAAAACAGGCACCAATTTGGATTTTTATCATTTTATGACAACCCCTCACCCTGCAATGACGGTGTTCTGTTTCGTTGGGGATGGTGCAGAACAAAATATTAGCAAAACAACACGGGCCATTATGAAAAGAAAGTGCTTGTTGTGCCCAGAGTTCAAGCCCAAAGTCTGCAGAGAAAGAACGTATCAGGAAAGGAAAATCTCGTATTGCAGGTCACATTAGCATATGTTCTTTTGGAGAACATTTAAGTGCAAGTAACATGGTGCAGCTTCATATCAGAGGATTACTCAAAACATGGATGCCACTTGGAGATAATCCAAGTCTCCACCCTAAGCAGAAAGGTATCCTTCCTTCTCAGGAAATTTCAGTTAATCCAAGGGACTAGGACAGCTACTTCTTGAGGGATTGTGAATGTGATTTCTTTTAAGGATTTGAAACATGTTAGTTTCCTTGCTTGTTTTCTTTCTTTGTAGTATATGACTCCCATATTTATTAAGATAAATCTGTGTTTCCATTCTCTTTGTGTATGTAAAGGCATTCATTATGTTTTTACAGTCATGGGTTCTTTTTCATTTTTTAACCTTCATAGGAATAATCAAAATAATTGGCTAGTACTTGACATTTATTGTGTTGTAATTACTCCCTTGTGTTGTTTTACTCTGTTTCATGTTGAAGATAAATAATAGCATCCCTTGTAAGAGACAAGATAAGGAAGAGGGAAAAAGCTTGTCTTACAAAGAAAAATGATGAGGTGAAAAAAGGGAAAGCAGTGGCCGTGTTAATTCACAGCAGTCTGCTGAAAACAGGATTGGAACCATTAGCTCACTCTACAGAGGTCACAGGATTGCCATTCTATGACATAAATTTCAATTATTATGGACGGTGTCTCAACACAAAAGCAGCAGTTGACCTGAGCTGAACCTACGTTAGACAAGAGGCTCATTACCAATAACACTTGGCAAATGGGAATTTTCCTGCAAGTGCAAACTGAAAAGTGAGTTACAACCCCCCAGAGCACTGAGCAAACTCCTGCTCTGCTGGTGACACTCTGGGCAGGATTTGTGACTACTCAAAAGAGAGCAGTTCTCATCTAACTGCAGAGACAACCTATTGAGGTACTCATAGTTAAAAAAACCTAAAAACCAGCAATTTCTAGTGTCACCTACAAAGCTAAAGTTTAGTATCTTTTCTGAACATGAATCCTAAAAGCATTGAAGTTGATCCAGTGCCTTTCAAGTTAAGTTCAAGATTCCCACTGGATTGGGTTTAAATTTCTTATTCGCTTGGGGAAGCATTAGAACTGTCAAAGTAACTTCCATCAGGTTAAGTTGGATTAATGATCCAGTAGTCACTTACCATAAAATCATGGAATAATTTTGGCTGCAAGGGACTTCTGGAGGTCACCTAGTTCAGTTTCTGGCTCAGAGCAGGTCCAATGAGGAGTGGCTTAGGTATTTGTTCAGCTGAGCCATAGAATCATGGAGTATCCTAAGTTGGGATGATCATGGAATCCAGATCCTGGTCATGTACAGAACAACCCCAGGAATCCCACCCTGTGCTTGAGAGCATTGCCCAAACACTCCTTGAGCTCTGTCAGGCTTGGTGCTGTTCCCACTGCCCTGGGGAGCCTGTTCAGTGCCCAACCACCCTCTGGGTGAAGAACCTTTTCCGTAATCCAACCCAAACATCTTTGAGAATGGAAATCTCACCTGACTGGGCACTTGTTTTTGTGTTTCCCATCAGAATTTATATGTGTTATAATTTGTGTTGTCTCTTATCACTGTGTATCTCTGAAAAGAGCCTGTGATTGAAGGTAGCAATACAACTTATTATCCATCTCCCCTTAGAGCTGAGCAAAGACAGTTCTCAGTTTCTCTCCACCTTGGCTGGCCTCCACTGCACTTTCTCCAGTACATTCAAGAGTTTACTTACCCAGGGGAGGTAACAGAAGGCTGCTTACAGAGCTTTGATTTAAATACCGATGGCCAGGATCTTGCCTGTGCCTGTGACATGTGAAATGCTTTTTAACTTCATTAAAAATCCCACCCATGCAAAATAAACCATTACTGTCTTTTGTGACTCTGCTGAACATCTTTGGGTTGATGCCTGTGCTACCACCCTTTTCTGCCTGATCCTGGGCAAAGCAGGAAACATTTTTAGGTGTTGGTATTAGTTTGAGCAATCTTGGAGCTTATTTTTCTTAGTTTTGGATAGCAGAAAGGAACTTCTGGAGTATCAGATGCACAAAACTTCCCTTCTCCCAATGCCAGCGTGTCCTGTCCTTCACCTGGTTAAGAAAGCACTGTGCTTTAATTCTCTGACATCAGGGATTTCCCTGGAAAATTAGATCTCTGTTTTACAGTGTTGCTGAAATGGGTGCTAGTATTTATCCACTGTACTTCCTTACCTGTTTATCTCCTTCAAATATGTGCTGTCTGAGCAGGACTACTGCCTCTGGATTTTGTTAGCTGAGATGCACAGAAAAACCCCATCCCCAGCAGCCTATGCTTCTCGAGCTCCTTACATAATATCTTCATTAAAATGCCAATCACAGGGTGCTGCTAAGAGCCAGATCAGGCTGGGATCAGCTTTTTAGGCCATGTTCACTTTTGGACTTTTTGCCTGAGAAATTCCACAGGTTCACATGCTTGATTATGCAATTATTTTCTTGAATTCATTTTAAAAAACTGCTCCTATGCTGAGTTCACAGCCCCAAAGCTGATCTTCCTTGTGACTTATAGTCTGATAGTAAAAGGTTAGGAAAGAGAAATCTAGATTTTTCTCTTTAAAAGGTTCATTAGTAATGAAAAATCCCTGGTATTTTGTGTTTTGCTTTATGAAGACCAGCAGAGGGGGCCTAAACCAGAGAGCAAACCCCGTCCCAGATCTGTGCTGGAGTTGAGAACAATATCAGTGTAAAAAACCCAAACCAGCCCCACTTTATTTTAGTTCTCTATTAAAAGCAAAGAAGAATACACCTATGAAAAGGAAGGGAAAGTAGCTGTCTTAGGAAAACTGCACTACTATGAGACTGCCCAAAAAATTGTAGTAATAATTAAGGGGGAAAAATGGCAATTAGGAAAGAAATTTTAATTATACGATTCTGTCATTGGCTAAGAGCTACTAAAGGACTGATTCCTTGAAGTACCTTTTCATGGGTTTTGGAAGACATTCCCTCCACAAGCTACTCCTTAAATTACCTCTGTGTCAGTAGATGGAGGTAGAAAAAGTCTTTCAGTGCAGGATTTAGAGCAGACTCCCAACTAGCAGACTCCCAACTTATGTTCCCTGGCCACCCCCATGGTGGAGTTTGTTTCTGCTAACTATTGCAGGTACCCAGTGAGGTAAAACTCTGCAGAATCAGCCTTTTGGAAATACTCTTTTTCCTCCTCCTGTCCCTCACTCACAATATTCAATGTTGCAAGAGAGAAAGTTTTCCTTGTTCCCTTAGGGTAATCCTTTCAGTTCTAGTGCACTGAGAGAGCCAACATGGAAAGAAAACCCTTCCAGATTCATCACAGCAGATTGAAATGGAATAAATACTGTATATATACACATAGGTAGAGATATATACATATATAAAATTCCAGATGTGGAAGGGGAATGCAAATCTTTCCACTGAATTTAGTGACCTTGGAAAAACCACCCCAAGGTGATAGACACAAAACAGGGATCTAAGAATCAGAATGTTAATATCAATGATATTGTCTGCCTCTTCACCATGAGAAGATGGTTTGTTTTGTACCAAGAAAGCAAGAAAGCTGTTTCTTTAAAGCAAAACAAAATCAACAACTTCTATCTTGAGTTCTTCTTAATGTTTCATTTGAACAGTCATAAAGAATTATGTAGAAATAATGTCACACAAACAAAATGCCATTATCATCAAATGGGATTTTCTTCAATTTACCTGAACATGTTCTCTATTTCTGTTATTTAAATAAACACAGGTGATTTAGTCACACCCCTAATGTAAACTAAAAGAAGTGTGTTATGAGAAAGAAAGGGGTAATAGGACTCAAGGACTCTGGGTTCCATCACTGTCCCATCATAATAAACAAATCTTATCTTCGTATAGATGTCCCACTGACTGCAAAAAAAAGGTTGAAGTTTTTCTGGATTTCTCTTTTTATTATTTCTCAGAGTAAAAGTGCTTTTAATGTCAATAAACAGGAAGAGAAGTCAAAATAGAGTGGTCTGGAGGAACGTGCAGGTCTCAGGCAGCCCTGACTAGAGTTCACTCTTATGTGAAGGACACATCTGGATCGCTTCAGTCACAATAAAATATCCGGTTAGGTCTCAGGGGCAGGGGGTGGAGACTGGATGTGCAGGAGTCCTTTGTCTGGAGGCAAACATTATCCTTTAAAATAATGTGCCTCTTTTAAACAAATACAGTTAATGCAGGTGTCAGTGAATGCTCCCAGAGCACTTTGCAAACAAAACCCAAAGCCAGGCAGTTTGTAATCAAATTGAAAAGTCGTGGATGTGAAATTGGGAAGAAAGCAGGGCCAAGGGAAGCTGCAGGTGGCTGGGATCACTGCAGAGTTTTACTGCTCCAAACACAGATGTCACACCAGGTACAAGGTAGAAAATGGCTCTTGCTTGTTATACTGAGGAAATCCTGCCCAGGGTATGCCACAAAAGTCACTGACCAACAACCAGGAATCATCTTCAGTGCCTGAAGATGCTCTTAATTTTGTCCTGGCTGTCTGAATAAACATTGTCTTACCCCTGTGTATTTTATATTGCATTTTGCTATGATGCTTTGTTGTTATAAGACATTTATATTTTTTTTCTATTTTTTTTTCCTGAGGGAGCAAATAGTGAGGTGTAAGGAAGGGAGGGGAGGAGAGAATGATTTACTCAGATTTACACTTCACTTAACAGTTGGCTTGTGTAATCACTTTTGCTCCATCTTTGCTAGCAAATAATGCAATCTTTGAGCTTTTTAGTACTGTGATCAGCTGGACTGACCTGGCTTGTGTGTGTAGCTGATGTCCCTCAGACATGCCCCACATTCCTGGGGTCAGTGTTTGTGTGCAAAGCCATATCAAGAACTTCAGTAACAGCTTGAAAGTATGGATGGACCAGATGCCAGTGTATAACTCCACACCCTGGCCCTTTTTGACTGGCTGGTACAGATGCTGGTACAGATTACTCTGGCAAAAAAAAAGTGCAATGTCTCTAGTTTACTGCTTGGGAACAGGCTGTATTCAACTGTGAAACAGTGGCTCACAACTGTATTTACTGTTTTACAAATGGCTAGAAGACACAGTCTTTAATCTTGTCCTAATTGTTCAGCCTGGGGAAGGGAAAGCTTCAGGGAGTCCTTGGAACACCTTCCAGTGCCTAAAGAGGCTCCACGAGAGCTGGAGAGGAACTTTGGGAAAGGGCCCAGAGTGAGAAGACAAAGGGGAATGGCTTTAAACTGACTGAGGTTAGATTAGAATTTGGGAAGAAATTCTTCCCTGTGAGGGTGGTGAGACCCTGGCACAGGATACCCAGAGAATCTGTGGCTGCTCCATCCCTGGAAGTCTTCCAAGCTACATTAGAAGGGGCTTGGAGCAACCTGGGATAGTGGAAGGTGTCCCTGCCTATGGCAGAGGGGTTGGAACTGGATGATCTTTAAGGTCCTTTCCAACCCAAACCATTCTAGGATTCTATGATAATTAGAATTAGACTTCAAGTTTTAAGTTGATGGGAGCTCACACACAAAAGTTTAACTAAACAAAGTAAAATGAAATGGATGCAAGTCATAAGCAAAATTAAGGAATTTAATTGATTGAAGTAAGAAAAGATGGGAGCTATTTTCCTTGAAGGAAGAAAAGATGGGAGTTATTTTCTTCAAATCTCTCAATTGCCTGAGAAAGGCAGCAGGCCAAAGGGGCTATGTGTGAAAAAACACAAAGGTGGAACAATATGCTGCTGAAAGCTGAAATGAGAGGCAATTAGGGGAGATAGGAATGCAGAGCCTTAAGTGCTGAAAACCTCAGAGACTTGAACTCAAGAAGGTAACTTGCATGCAGAAAGCAGAGAAGCTTGTGCTGTTTGTAAGCAAGAGGAAAAATTTCATTGATGTAGTGCCAGCAGAATTGTATCATGAATCAGCATCAGATCATGATTGCTACATTTAAAGGGCTCAAATGGATGCTTCTTACCTAGGATACAATTTCAGGTTTTCAGTAAATGCTATTACAAAAGAGATGACATTTTCTGAAATAGTAATTTGGGGTTAAACAAGGTATAAAATAAAATCAATAGAAGGGAGGTACATATCCATTGTCTGATCAGACAGGTGTATGTAGGAAATATTTTTGGTACTCTGTTACATTTACATGGAAATGTCTTTACCTGGATGTGTGTTTGTTTGTCTCCTCTCCTGGCACCACGAAACCATACAGCACAGATAACATTCTGAAGCAGACAGGATGGAGACATGGCCTTACTTTACTTGCATTCATTTTATGACAGATTCTCACTAAAGTTTTTTTTTCCTAAACAAAGTAAAGAGTTTTTCTCCTTATAAAGTATTCTGTTTTGCTTATGGTGAAAGAGAAAATAGATAAAGAGAGTGCTCTACTTACTGCTGTTCATTTTAGTGTTATTGTACTCTCATAAATAATTGAGTGAAGTAGGAGAGTTTTTCAAATCTATGTTTTACACAGACACTGAAATAATCTCAGATAATTGCTCTGGAGCTTTATTCACTCTCATGTGGATCAAAGAAATTGCATCACAGCACTGTGGAAAACACTCACACCCATGCTGTCACAGTATTATTAGCAGGGCTGGCAGCATGTCATGTGAGGCCCACCTTGTGAACATTCCAAGAGGAAGCATTTCACCCATATTATAGAATTGCAGGATGGTTTGGGTCGGAAGAAACCTTAAAGTTTATCTAGTTTCACCCCCCTGCCATGGGCAGGGACATCTTCCACTATCTCAGGTTGCTCCAAGCCCCATCCAGCCTGGCCTTGGACACTTCCAGGGACAGAGCAGCCACAGCTTCTCTAGGCAACCTCACCATCTTCACAGGGAAGAATTTCTCCTTAATATCTAATCTAACCCTGCCTTCTTTCAGTTTAAAACTGTTACCCCTTGTCCTGACACTACATCTTTTGTAACCTTTGTGTTTCTTGTAAGTCCCTTTATATATTAAAAGTCCACAATAAGGTTTCCATGGAGCCTTCTGTTCCCCCAGCTGAACAACTGCAACTCCCTCAGCCTTTTGGCACAGGAGAGATGCCCCAGCCCACTGACCATTTTCATGGCCCTCCTCTGAAATGCTCCAACAGGTCCACACTTTTTTGTCCCAGAAATCCACAGCAGGACACAAACCTTCAGCTGAGGTCTCACCAGTGCGGAGTAAAGGTGGAAAATGTGGGCTGCAAGATCACATTGCTGGCTCATGTCCAATTTTTCACCCATCAGTAACCCCAAGTCTTTCTCCTCAGGACAGCTCTGAGTCCTTCCATCCCTCAGTTCTACTTCTGCACAAAGTCTCCTCCAAACTGCACAGCTGGAGAAAAAAATATATATAGAGAAAGAAAATCTAATAAAATATATATTCCTGCCATATTGTTTTAGAGACAGAAGACTGCTTATTTTGATTTTATTTACACTGTGTCAATATAATTTGTGTGACTCTTGAGAATAAGGCTCGTTATGATATTTTATATATATATTATTCCAATATATTCCAAATTTATTGACTTAAACACAATAAACACGGGAGTTTGCCTCTCCTACTACATTTTTTTTTCTGCAGAAAACCCGAGCAGACAAACACAACACGAACAAAACAAGACTTGCTGAGTTTATTTGACTTCTTATCTGTTGCCACTGACACAGCAGGGGAACCTCAACAAGGCTCATAGAGGGTGTGGAGTAAGACTGTGACCTCCCACCTTAGTAACTGCTTGTGATTTTGTTTCCAGAGCCTTGCACTCCAGCTTTACATTGGCTCCTGCACTTCCCAGCTGCAATTAAGCACATTGTGCAGCTATCAGGATGTGTTTGCTGAGCTCCAAAGTGCCATCTGCTTCAGCCACAGGGCAAAGTGCAGCAGAGCTGTCATCCATGCTGCCGATGTTCAGGTTGACTTTGGTTGACTTTTAAAAGCTGTTGGCAGTGATGGCCTCTTCAGAAAGTGAAATTAGCTTCTCATGTGGAAACTAAGTTCAGGCATTATAATGAGAGATTTTTTTTGGTCTTGCTTGGAAACTAAGATGTTGGTCAAATCCATGAGCTCCATTACGATGTGATCCTTTCAGAAATCATGGAATGGACTTGAATAGAAATTTCCTAAAGTGTACTTACCTATCACTAAGAGAATATTAACAAGGTGAGTGTATTTACATTTTATAAGTTGTAAAAACAGCAAGAATGGACGTTACTTTGTAAAGGATGTTTTAAGTTTTCCGAGTGCTCTCCTTCCCAATCTCAGGTTGACACCAAACAGGAACTTCATGCCTGTCTCAAGACAGGACATAAAATCTCCACTGATGGAGACTGTGCAGGTGTACAAATGCACAATATCTCCCCAGCTTAACCTTATTTTTTTAACAAGAGGAATATATTTTACTCAGTTTTATTGTAAAAGAAGGGTTGAAGCACAGAGTTAACACGATAAATTCTCACCATTAACCAATCACAAGATGGTTGTGAGTTTCTCCTACTCATGTTTTCTGTGCTAGCCCCAGCTGCTGCATTCCTATGTCTTTGGGGATAGCTGGGAAAACCCCCACTGGGAATGCACTGTGCAGCTGCAGTTTCCATCCTTTTCCAGCTTTATACTGCCTGTTTGGGTGTGTTGTGAGCAAAGATCCACAATTGTGTATGTGCACCCCGTGCATTTAGCACAAGGAGGAAATGAGACCCAGAAAACACTTTCAATAACACTATTTATTTATATTATTTATATTTTCTATGACATTAAGGTTCCATTAAACTATGCATTGCATTAACACAAGATAAATAGTTCTCAGTAAAACTGGAGAAAACAGAGGAATATAAAGAATAGATGTTAGCCATAACTGTAACTGTGATGTCATAGTTCTGTGACTTCCTTTATAACCTTCAGAGGCCTGTTTCTATTCTCAACTACCACAACCATTTAATTTACAATGGACATGGTTGATGACTGGGGCTATTTACAGAAACAAAGTATGCTGATGGTGTATTTTTATTTTCTTTCACCTTTCCCTTTTCATATGAATTAGGTTTGGACTGATTTGCTGAAAAACCCACAGGTTCAAAGGTAGATTATAGCTGTATTTTGCCTCAAAAAGCTTTAATGCAAATTTTATGGTAATTCAGGAGGTGATTCATGAATTCTTTGCTCACTGGTGGAGCTGGAACAGACCAAGCAGCTGCGTGTGGTAAAGAGCCATCCTGTGCTGCATCTGCTGACAGATCAGGGGCCTGAGCCTGTGAGATTTTGGGAACAGGATGTATGTCCTGTCCCACATAAGCTCTGCATGCATTTGTGTCATGTCTGGTTAGGAGCCAGCAATTACTGTGTATTACCCTTTTCATGGAACAGTTTGGGTTGAAAGGGATCTAAAAAACCATCTTGTTCAAACTGCCATGGGCAGGGACACCTTCCACTACACCAGGTTGCTCCAAGCCTCATCCAAACTGGCCTGGAACACTGCCAGGAATGGGGCAGCCACAGATTCTGGGGAAAACCTGTGCCAGGGCCTCACCACCCTCACAGGGAAGAATTTCTTCCTAATACCAAGTCCAAACCCACACTCCTTTAGCTTAAGGCCATTCCCTCTTGTCCTATCACTGTATGTCCTATCACTGTATGTCCTCTCAAGGCTCCTTTTTGCATCTGTACCTCCTCTCGTGAAATACTTTGGTACATCAAAGCAGTAAGAAGAGAGTTTTTCACCTCTGCACATAAACACTAATAAATCTGTTGTTAAGAACTGTAGATGAGCGATGTGATGACCAGAAATGCTGCAGTCCCTGGTGTTTTTAGCACTTGTGGATATCCACCACCACGAATTTTGCAGCCCAGGGTCTGAAACGTTGGCCAGAGTGGGTACATGTGAGAACTGGGTTGGCATTCACAGGTGGAGAAGCAGGAGCCACGTCCAAGGGCAACATTCCTGAAGGAACCTGGCCGGGAAAGGATGTGACCTGTCACAGGGGCCAGGGTGGCTGCAGCTGGGCTGGAAACTCTCGGAGAGCTCCAGAGGGCAAAGGAATCGCTGGTGTCTCGTAGGGACAGCCGCGAGAGGCTCTCCAGGAAAAGGATGAACAAAAACTGGTTTTTGTTCTTTGAGCGGCGCTTGGTCTCTGCACACCGAAGCCAAGCCCTGGCTGCGGTCCCGCTGCCCGGGACGTGCTGCGGGCAGCGCTTTTTGCCCCGGGGCAAGCCCGGACAGCCCTGACCGCCCTGGGGGTGCGGCGAGGAGGGGAAACAAAGCGCTCCGCTCCCCGAAACCGACCTTCACCCGCGGCCGCACGCTCGGCCTGTGCCCCGCAGACCCCGCGCTTATCGCGGCAGCCCCGGGGCGGGGGGAGCGCGGCC
>WEIU01022989.1:381635-394605 GCA_013389925.1 Aegithalos caudatus | reverse complement strand
CGCGGGGCGCGGGAGCGGGGCGCTCCGCTGAGGGGGTGGCGGGGAGCACAGGGGTGCTGGTGGCATCGGCTGTCCGCTGGGGTTATCCACGAACATACCCCAAAAGTGTGATTTACGTGCGCTTTACCTGGATAAGGCGCCCCTCGTGCCGGCAGAGCAGCTCCCAAAAAGCCGCTTCGCGGCACCCGCGGGTCTGTTCCGTGGGCCGGCTCCTTTGGCCCTAAACTCTTTGTTTTGCACAGTTTCTGGGCGGGTTCCCGGTCCTGGCAGGGCCCCCGGAGCAGCTGAGGCTGCGGCGAGCGCTGGGCACAGGCACAGTGTGGAAGGCTTGGGAAGAGACCAGGGTGACTGGTCCCTGTGGCCGGGACGAGTGGCTTTGTAGCCTTTTTAGCTGCTGCTCCAGCCAATTCTGACATCTTCAAGCAGACATCGCGTTCCCAGGGGTGCTGAAAGTGTTCACGGTGAAGTAAACATGAGTTTGATTAACGTTGGGGCTGATTGGGTCTCCTGTTCCGTGGATTGTGCTCTGAAAGGCTCCAGGGACCAGCCCTGACACGCGATGCTGTTAGGGACTGTACCCCGCATCCCTGAAAGGTGCCGCTGCCTTGGTCACCTGCGGGCCAAAAGTTCAATGAAATACTGTCAGACACGCACTTTCAGTTCTTGCTTGTGTTGGACTTTCTATTCGGAACGCAGTTCTCCCTAGTTCTGGACAAAGATCTTTAGAAATTGTAGGTTTTGTTTGTTTAATAGAGGCCTTTGGTCAGAAAAGGCACAAATTTGTAAATATCCCCGTTAGTTTAGCTTGCTGGGGTGATTTGTGGCTGCTGTGAGCTGCTGGTTGCAGGTGCTCTAGGTGGAATTGGAGACTAGGGACAGAAACTGCTTAGAGAGAAGGTGGGGTATCTTATAGACTCTATAAAATATTCCATGTGGGAATTGAAATAGGCTCTTGGGTTGACATAGGGAGGAAGGGGCTGCACAGAATAAAGGTGGATCAGGAGTGGTGGATTGAGCTTGGGACCATGATTCCTTAGGGGATGGTGGTGCAGGTGAAGTTTGGCATTAGGAATGGCTGGAGAGAAGAGTAGGAAAAACTTGAGACATCCTTGTCCCTTGCTCTCAGTAGAAGCTTCCTGCAAATGTGCATCCTTTTCTGATGGTCTAGCACAAGTAATAAAGCTCAAAAAAATACTACATTTAAATCTACATTTAAATCAGTGTGGACAATCTCCTGTAGCTGTTTGGGTACTCAGCCCAATGTTTTGAATGAACTCCTTCCAAAATTTCCCTTGCTGTAAGAAAACTGCAACCAAATCTTAGTGTGTGGACTTTGTAAAGAACATGGAAAGAGTCAGGGCAGAGAAGTGAGATAAATCTTGACTAATACAAACAGAACAGGAGTTTTGTCCTGAGGGATCTATGTGCAATACACATTAAGATGTAGGAGCTCTCTTGGGTAGACCAAGCGTTATTTTAATGTAACCTTCAGAATTACTGAAGGCCTGGAAACCCTCTAAGTAGTCTCTAAAAAATTCACATGCAAAGACCAGTATAGTAATTTTTATAATGGAGTTGTTTTAACATGTAATATAAGAAGAATCAGGCAAAAATTCATCAACATAAGAGGTCAGATGTGTTTTGGCTGCCTCCCCTTTGCTCCCAGCCTCTGTGCTTGTAATTAAGTAAAGTATATAACTGAAATGGAAACATTTATAAAACGAGGTAGATAAACAGAAGTGACAAACACTAGAAAAGATGTTTCCTTAAATAACTTCTCTCTTTTCCTTCTCCCTGTATTACATGTAATTATGTGTAGGGTGTCTAGGTAAATAATGTGTGGGTCCCTTAATTTTTAATTAAAGGTTATTAGAGCTATCCCTCTTGCAGTCATTATATTGTGTTATCACTTCTACAACATTATTATGGGTGTTGAAGTTGGAGATGAAAGTATTTAGCAGAAAGTGGACTGATCTCCTGTGTTTCTTGTGCTACAAACTATAATTACAAAGAAAGGCCTATTATAGGTAAAACTGGTTCCAATTCAGTGATTCAATTCTGTAGGGAAATTTGATTTATTCATTGGCAGGTGCTGGATTGCTTCCCATCCTCTGAATATGTGTGTGGTCAGGAGAGAAGGGGCTTTGGGTGCTGGATGCCTTTCCTTTTGTGCTGTGTTTTGATGGGTGCACAGAAGTCACCCTAAACCCTGTGCTTTTCACAGGCAGCTTAATATTACCAAGCTAAAGGGGAACCTTTCAGGTATGAAAGCCCTGCTGTTAAATTTAGGAATAATGGTATGATTCTTTAGGGCTCTGGAGTAGATATTCTGTTTTAAACTTCCCTACTTCTACTATTTTTCCTGAAAGAAATGACATGGCACCCTTGAGAGCTATAAAATGTTGTGAAAATCTCCAAGAACTACAAAACAACTTTTTTGGGGTTACTTGCAGTGCTAGTCAGTTCAGCCTCTCATTTGTTATGCCTTGTAGCACAGTAGTTAATGGTTAGTAATGGCATAATCTACTTTTAGTTTTTAATTTGGCATGGTTAATTTTTAAACTTACTTCCAGTAACAACAGGACATTTATTCTGGAGCAAAGCTGATGGTTTGGTACTTGTTCTGCAGCAGCATTTGAGGTTTCCCATTGTGTTGACTCTCAGCAGCTCAGTGTAAAGATCAGCTCTGGGGAATTGATGGGAAAACTTTCCTTATCTCAGTTAATTATTCTGTTCACAGAACAAGATCCTGAATAACTGCTGTGAAGCTGCCCAGGACAGGTTGGGAGCAGGGAAACTAAGTGGTAGGAGGAAGAGGATTTGTTTTCAGTAGCAAGAGGAATGAGTGTGGTAAGCAGGGTTGAAATTACGTCCATGTGTTGTTTTGTTCGTGTAGTGTTTGTCTGCTCGGGTTTTCTGCAGAAAAAAAAATGTAGTAGGAGAGGCAAACTCCCATGTTTGTTGTGTTTAATTCAATAAATTGGGAATATATTGGAATAAAACTGTAGGAAAAGGATGTAAGTAAGTTTTACAGGCAGCAGCCATTTGTTCTAACAATAAACAAAGTGGATATTCCTACAACTTCAGCATTTCTTTCCATCTCCCTAGTTCATAACCTTAAAATACATCTCTCCTTTGGGAAGTGACTCCTGTTGCTGTTGTTAATGTTTTTAGAAACAACTCCAAACAATGTCAAGCCACAAAAGCGTGGATTTAGGAGGGATTTTCTTGAGTTGAAATGTAGTCAGCTTAAGAAAAGACAAATAATGCTTATTGCCAGCCCCACAAAGTCAAGCTGAGGTCTAATAGTCGGTCTCGAGTTCTCACTGCTTTTGTCTGAAGGGTAAAGGATTTTGGTGCTGGTCTCTGTGGGATTTTTGTCATTAAGACTCCAAAAGTAGAAATTTGAAACACAGTGTGGTGTAGAGAGAACCAGGAACTCATCACTGCAGAGAGCAGGAAGTAAAAGAAGTGCCAGCCACAGTGGACAAACAGTATTTTTTTCTAAATTAAATTAGGGGTTGAATTTCAGTGAGCTGAAAAATGCTACTCTGACCCTTTTCAGAATGGAACTGGCTTTAAGTCTCAGGAACTGGTTTTGGCTCTGATATCTGAATTATGCCATAAAATCTTTCTTGGCTGGCTAGATGCTGGAATGCACAAACGAGAAACAGAGGGAAGAGCTCCTGTCAGCAGTGCTCTGAGTGAGTCAGATTTTCCCCAAGACTGATACTCACTATGGCTGATCTTGGGGAACAGACACATGCCAGGCAATGATTCCTTCTGGAAAGTGTTCTGATATTTGGGATCTTTCATGCCCAAATCATGTTCTGGAGTTAATTGAGTGATTTTTCAGCCATCTGTGCTATTTGATGATTTTGGATATATGTCTGCAAAGGCTTTTCCCAGTGCCCAGGTGTACCATGGAGTGGGAATGGTTGTGGACAAGTGGGAACAGGCATTATCAGGAGAGGAGTAAACAGAGCAAGATGCTCTTAATTTTGCTACAGGTTAAAAAAGCGTGTCAAGGCAGGAGCTGGGGAATCCACACGTGAATTTACACCTTGGGAACTCTGTGTTCTGTGTCCTGGCCAGTGCAGGAGCTAACCTGCATCAGATACAAAACAAAGTGGATGAACACCCAGTTGGGTTTTTGTGATTAGCTTTGTTCAGAGAATTTTACTCAGTCAGCAATTACTCTGGAACATTTTTTGGGATGAAACATTATTTGGAAAGATTTGCTTAGGCTTTTGTTTGTATTTGCAATACAGTAACTGTTTCCTGTCAGTTCCAAGAATTCTCTTCTCCCTTTTCCTCTGAAGCTGTTTTTGATGAGGTTAGTGAAATTATGTGTGGATAGCCTGTAGAAATGCAATCAAATTTCTTCCATCAGGTAAATAAACTCGTGTTTACTCAGATTAGCCTTGGAACAAAGTTCAAATGGCAACAGAAAAACTATGAACCATTTCACAACTTCATGTGACTAAAAAATAAAGAAGTCATGATTTTGTAATCCCCCCCAAAATGAGCAGATTTCTTAAAAACAGTACCAGATCACACCCCTGCAGTGAGTTAGAATGCTTATCCTAGCATTGGCAATGTGTGAACTGCTGTCTTGATTCTTTTGATAGAACATGAACTGCGTGGCAAGGTTGTCTGGGTGACAGGAGCCTCAAGTGGCATTGGAGAAGAATTGACTTACCAGCTGGCAAAGCTGGGAGCCTTGCTTGCCATCTCTGCCAGGAGGGAGGATGAGCTGCAGAGAGTGAAAAAGAGATGCCTTCGTAAGTACAACTTAGCACTTCATGCAAGAAGTTCCACCCTGGCTGGGCTGGAATTGCCATAACACACATATCACAGAATAAACTTAATGATGAAGCTCAACTTTATACAGAGCTGGTATCTTCTTTTTGTGAGTGAGAAGCCTTTGTTATAGACATGCATTTCAGCTTCCTACATAAGCCACTGTTAGCTAAAAATCTCATTGTCAGTTGCAAGTGCTCTTGTAAGGTACTAGATTAGGAAAAGGAATAAATACTGTGGGGAATGGAGGAAACCATCCCAGGGGTATCATCCTATAAAAAACCAAACCATGTAGCTGCTTGCTGGTAAGAAATATTCTTTCTTCAGGTTGTGCACTGAAGGGAGAGAGACAGGCAGAGAGACAACTGACTTTGCTCTTTGGAAAATGGACTAATAAAAATGTTGAGAAAAAGTTGTTTTAAGAATGTGGAAGAAAGAGGATTTTGTGTAGTCATGAGAAAAAATGTGGAGCAAAATTTTTAACTATTCCAGTTATCTTCCAGTTAGCTTTCATATGCCTGATGATTCAATAGTCTGGCTTCATTCCTCCTGTTTCTCTTTTCCCCTCCTGCTTTCTGGCTTGGCAGCAAGAGGAATAGGCAGTTAATTCACACTGATAGACAGAAGGTTAGAAGATGATTAACCTTATACATTTTTTCAGGCTATTTATCCTCTATAGCTCAGAATGGAGTATTTTATGTGGAATGTGTTATCACACCAAGAGTTCAGTCTTAGTAATGTTGACAGAATGTCCACAGTCTACTTGGAATGTGTGCTAGGGAATAATCAGATGTTTTTCTTGGATTAGCACCTAAACATGTCTAGAAAGCTGAAAGCTGCAGCAGCCTACTCAGAAAAGCTTTCAAGGAACTTTCAAAAAACCCACACACAACTCCTTAGTTTTATTTTCCCCAAAAACAGTCAGCTAAAGAGTCTGATGTTTAAAAAGAGGCACAGGACCTGATGGCAGTGTGGCTGAGTGGCAATCATGACCAAATGCCAGGGCTGTGTGGTGCAATGCTCGGTGCTCAGGAGGCTGCGACACCGTTTGCGTCCGTGGATGTTTGTTGTGATTGCAAAACTGATAACACCAGACAGGCTGGCAGCAGCTGCACTCCTGGGCAGGCATTTTCAGGAAACACTTGTGTGATGTGCTAAGGGATAGTCAGAAATATTATTTCAGGTAATGTGGACCAATAGCATTGATTTACCTGAGATGATTTCTGCCGGTGCCAACTTTCAGAGGCCCTGTGAATGTCTGAGCTGTGCCATACACAACCTTGGAAGTCTTATGTAGCTTGTGAAAGCCCTGTGCTTTGCAAATATTTGCTGCTGAACTTTGCTTTGACTGAAAGTCTGATTAGCAGGAATATTGGAAACTCTTCAGTAACACAGAAACAAACAGAGCAGGAAGTGAGAGGACAAGGGGGAATGGCTTTAAACTGACAGAAACCAGGCTTGGATTAGATATTTAGAAGAAATTCTTGTTTTTGAGGCTGGTGAGGCCCTGGGAGAGGTTTCCCAGAGTAGCTGTGGCTGTCCTATTCCTGGAAGCCTCCAAGGCCAGGATGGATGAGGCTTTGAGCAACCTGGTCTAGTGGAGGGTGTCTCTCCTCATGTCAGGGGTTTAGAATGAGGAGATACTTAAGGTCCCTTCCAACCTAAACTATTCTGTGATTCTATAGTAGTTCATGTTTTCTACAGCCAGCTTCTAAGTAGTGGAAGGCAGTAATTGGACCCTCTTTCACTCTTATCCTTTGCTTCTCAAGGCTGTGTAAATCCAGCTTCTACCCCTTTCCTTGACTGTTATGTATGCCAGCCCCCCAACCATATCAGTGGCCCTGTGCTCCACTGTCTCCAGTTTATCAGTGTTTGTTTTGAGCTAGGGGGCTTGAAATTAGACACAGTGCTCTAGGTGCAGTCTTCGAATTCTGTGTAAAAGCCCTTAAAAATCACTTTCCCTCAGTGTGCTTTTATTAGTGCAGCCCTTTAGCATTTGTCATTGCCAGAGCCAGTTGCTGCTGTTCTTCCATGAGGACCCAGGTCTTGTTTGGAGATCTGACCCTCTGGATGTTGGCCTGCAGTACTGCAGAGCAATATCCTGCCCTAGGTGTGAAAATCTGCATTTTGATTTATTGAGCTTGATGAGGTTTGTCAGAGTATCCTTAGAGCTTGTTAAGGTGCCTCTGCATGGCAGTCCAGCCCTGCAGCAGGACTGCTCCTCAGAACTTGATGTTAAATTAAAATTTTATGAAAATCTGTGTTTTTTCCCCATCATTTGGGTCATTACTGAAGATATCCAAACATACTGATCGTGGAGGGGTGCCACAGATGTTCATGAAAAGCAATTGAGTTGGTCAGGTAGTATGTGGCTATGCTAAATCCATGGTGGCTTTTCCCACTCACCTTCCTGTCCTCCATTTACTTGGAAATTGCTTTCAGGAGGAATTGCCACATAATTTTCCCAAGGACTGAGGTTAGGCTTTGTGACATTTGTTTTCTTGCTGTTCCTGGGGAGCTGCTCTGCATAGAAGAACATTCCAAAAAGGAGTGACATTGGTCAGCTCTTGTCAATCATGGATGCACATATCACCCTGCTTGTATGTGCATTTTGTCCCTAATTTGTCTGACTCATAGCCTCAGGAGAGTGGAGACCTGAGAGGATGCCAGAGAAGACTGGGGCAAAGAAGGCATTCAGTACCTCACGTTTTTCTGTGCATTTCATCATTTCTTCCCCACCATCACTGTCCAGCTGTGAGCTCACTCTGTCTTTGACCTCCCTTTTGTTTCTGCTGTACCTGTGAAGCCTTTGCTGCCCTTCACATTCCTCAGCTCCAGTGGAATTTTCAGTTTCAGCTCCACCTGGGTGTTGATCTTCCTGATTTCCATCTCTGCATGCTTGTCCAGTGGGTCTGTGTGCTTCCAGGGTGGCCTGTCCCTGCTTCCACCTCCATGTTTTCTCTTGGCACCTGAGTTCAAGGCTGTCCTGCAAGGTTTGAGTAGCACGGGGTGGATGAAGTCTGAGCAGCCATGTGCAACACCAGTGTAAATTTGGCTGATTTATGGGGTGGAATTGGAGCTCATGTGCTGCAACATGCCTGCTGTAGAGGCTGAGCACAGCAGCAACTGAACTGTGTCAGAAACAAGCACATATATCTTGCACAAAGTTTAGTGACACCACCCTGTGGTACAGGTTTGTGCATTCTACACTGCTTAAAAGCAGAGGGGGAGAGAGGGAGAGGGAAAGGTAATCCCTGTTGAGTCATGCATATGCCAACTCAATACTTCACTGCACTTGGGCAGAAGGGAGAGAAAACAACTTGTATAACTCACTCAGCTCCTGCAAGAGGCTTCTCTATTTCCCCCAACCACTCTTTCTTTTGTCAGAAATGTTGGAGGCTTTTTCTCTCAAAAGACCTAAAAAGGAAAAAAAAAAAAAAAAAAAGTAGGGGGGGAATGTTTCTTGGTTTGGCAAAGGTCAAATATGATTTAATTATGGATAGGCCAAATGAGTGACAGGCAATCTATAAGTTCAAGAATTATACAGTAATTGAGGTTGAAATGGACCCCAGGAGGTCACGTTGATTGGCCTCTGCTGAAAGCTCAACCTCTGCTGAAGGGCATTTATACAAAGGAGAAATAAAAGACAGAAGGGGAAATGCACAAGAGCTGGAAAATACTACTCTGAATTATAGGGTTTATCACATTATGCCAAACTGCTACCTGAGATTAACATGTATTGAAAAGAGTTGTTGATCTGAAACTCAAGCAATGAACTTTAAACTAAGGTCCCCCCACTTGGGACCAAGTGTTTTTTCTGGCTATCATAATTGTTCCCTTAGAAACATCACTTTGTAGCAGGCAAAAGGGACAGTGGAATATTAGGGTTTGTTAGTAAAAGCAATGAAGAATACAGTGTATAAGTTGGGACATATATCTGATATCTGCCTTCTACCCTGGGTACTGTGCTGGTCATCAACCTGAAAAGCAATGGGATAGTGAGTGTGAGAAGGAGGTTAGAAAAGGGCAGCAGGAATGCTTGGTTTTTGTAAAAGCTGTCCATGAGGAGTGCCTGAAGTGAGGATCCCTCACCCTAGGAATAAAATAAGGGAGCTGCTGGAGATGTACACTCTGAATGCTGTGGAGGGTGGAAATCCTGGACAAGGTTTCTGGTTTAAAATTTCCTGCTGTCAGATGTTTCTTTCATCTTCTAAAAGAGCACTTCCTTCCTTACCAGCAGTCTGTGTCTCTTTCTCTGCTCTTTCTTTTCTTCCCTGTGTAGCTTTCATGGCTGGGCTGAGCCTGTGGTCTTGCTAACCCATGACAGAAACATCCACACCCCAACAGGTTTCAGCTGTGCCAATTGCTTCAGGCAGCACGAGGTAGAGGTGTGTCCCTGAGAGGGCAGCTTAAACTAAATTTTACTGCTGTGTTTCTGGAAGAAATGGAGGGGAAAATGCACATGGAGGGGTTGGAGGGGGCAGTAAATGGAAATACTAGCATTAAACCATGCAGCTGGGTTTATTTTAACCAGTGGCTTGAATACTAATGACCTTTGAACAAAGGCAACTCGTGGGTTTAAGTAACCTCTTTGTATCACCATTGAGGCAAAGTTCAACTTTCCTTGTATTTGCAAGAAGTAGTAATTAAAAAGTCAAAGCCTGAGGCTCTCTGAAGAGAGCAGCTGCTTAAGGGAGAGCAGCCACACTTAGATGTGCCTAGGAATTGATGTAGGAAAAAAGATAGCACTAACAAACTAATAAAAATAATATAAAAAATCTTGTTAGGTTTAGTTTTAAAAAAGCTTGAAATGATGAAGATTTTGTTTTTGTGAGTCATCTGCCCCAAAACCCCAGGGTAACAAATCACTGCTCAAGAAATGCCTTCTATGGAAAAGGTCAGTTGTTCTGAAGAGACAGTGGGGGAAAAACACGACAAAAAGGCTGGAACTTGATGGCAGCTGACTTTTATTTCAGGGCATGGATATGTTAAAAGCTGTCAGTTTAAAAAAAAAAAAAAAAGCCTTTTACCTCCTCCCAAAAAGCCCCCAATAATTCAGCTTCTATAGACTCTGCCTCATAGCTACTCAGGTATGTATGCTGTGTTTTGGGTGTGAATTCTACAAGTCCTGCTGTCAGGAATAAACATGCTTGACCTGTTGACATCCAAGCAAAGTGTCAGGGCTCCCAATGTGCCTCTGAATCCCTCCTTGAAAAGCTTCAGTTGGATTTTACTCCTTACTACTGCAGTTTATTTGGAGAAGTGAAACTTCTGTGTTGTGCTACAAAGCCTGTTTAATAAAGTCAGGCTTTTCATATACAAAAACATAATGAGAAAAACGCTTGGTAGGACCAGCTTAAAAATAGATTCTGTATGGGGGTCAAAATGGAAACAAAGCAAGTATTTTATTTCCAACTTGATGTTATGGTTTCTTGATCTCTTCTTTGTGAAAATGTGGTGTTTAAGAGCACATTGTTTCCCACAGTCCTGACGTTTGGATTCTTATCAGCTCCCATTCCCTCTGTGGCTGTTTTTTAGAGATTAGCAGCCTGACTGAAAATGATATCCTTGTTCTGCGCCTCGACTTGACTGACAGATCCTCTCATGAAGCTGCAACCAACAGTGTGCTCAAGCATTTTGGCAAGGTAAGATGCACTTCTGGGGTTAAACTTCTTTTTTTTTCTTGGTCTCCTAGACCTGCATTATGCTCATACTTCACTTTTTTTTTGACAGTGTGATAAATTCAGCAGTGTCTACATCTTCCTTCAGTTTCAGTATTAAACTCGCCAAAAAGAACCTGCATTTTTATCCCTTCTGTTGCTTGCTTCTGCAACAAACAAACACTCACTGTTCCTTCCCAAGGACTAAACACTGAATTGCCTGAGGAAGCACAAATACTAAAGGAAGCTGTGTTTATGTTAATTTATCTTTGTGTCTTTCCCAAGATCGATGTTTTGGTCAACAACGGCGGGCGCTCGCAGCGCTCCTTGTTTGTGGACACAAACCTGGATGTCTACAATGCCATCATTGAGCTCAACTACCTGGGCACCATCTCCCTGACAAAGTATGTCCTGAATCACATGATCCAGAGGAAGAAAGGGAAGATTGTCACTGTGAGCAGTGTGATGGGCATCATGGGGGCTCCTCTTGCCACTGGTTACTGTGCCAGCAAGCATGCTCTGCAGGTGAGTTGCAGTCTGGAAGTTAATTAAGTTAATTAACTTCACCAGTACCAGTGCTGTAGCAGAGGGCTTTGTCCTGTGGAGAGAACACAAGTCTCGCCTGAAATTTCACACAATGAGACATCCTTAGGTATTGGAAGTCTTTTAGAATTAATTTGCTCTGAAATGTGAAATAGCTCCCTCTTTAGATTTTTTTTTTTTCCTGACTGGAATTCAAGTGCCAGTGTAGTTGGGTCTAACCGCTACATGGTTAAATTCCAGTGTGAAACACAAAACCTTGGCCTCTGGCCTTCAGATGAGGGAATACCTCTTATGAGAGGATTATTCTGTTGCAAACAGAGCCCTAATGCTCTAAATTCATTTAGGGAAGAAGAGTCACTGGTGAGAGGTTTTAAGATTTGAGGAAATCTTTAGGACACTGAAGTCAGAACACTGAATGGTAAGGCAGACTACTCTGATAAAGGAGAATTCCTGATCCATCTAGGAACAGCTGAATGATTCTTCCCAAGAGTTCTGTGTCTTTCTGTGGTGTGGAGAACTGCCAGCTCACAGTGCTATAGGAAGTTATCTTCTGCCTAACACCTAGCACTCAACATTGCCTGGAAAAAGTTTTTAAAAGCAGTGTCACTTGAGTAGAAAAACATAAAAGAGGATCTCAGAAAAGTTTCTGCCTGTACCATTGAGGAATCTCTTGTTTAACTAGTAAATTTGTTTGGACGTGTTTGTCTTTCATCACTGTTTGGCCTCCTGCTGATGTACATTTCGATCTCAGTAAAACAAACTTCAGCTGTGCTCAGTGATGGTTTAAAAACTGGCATCTTCTTACTCCCCGTTGCATTTCAGCACGTGAACAGAACAAACAACTGCATAAGCCAAGGGATCAATATCTTTTTTGACAATTTGACCAGCAACAACAAAAATGTAACAAGTGGTTGACAGTGCAAAGCCTCTTGAAAAGATGAAGATATAGAATACAGTGGCAGATCTCTGCTAAAAAAATTCAGATTGTGATGGGGAGAGATCTGCAGCTCTTCATTGGAGTGGCAATGCTGGAATTGCCCATTACAGGCCAGCTTTTGGGTTCAGCCTGGTAGATTTAAATTAGAGGAATGCAATGAGCAAAGCCTGACTTCCCTTCATGCTCCTTTATTTATTAAATGTTCTTTCAGTTGAATTATCTTTGGGTGTGGTGCAGTTGGGCTAAGCATGGCTAATAATTGCAGAGCACAAGGAATTCACATGTTGCTTTAAAAATACTCAGAATTCTGAAGCTCATGTTGAGATTGAGAGCACAGACAAAGCTTTGAAGAGATGGTTTGCTAAAAGTAATTAAAATAAGCTGACTGAACTGCTTCTATCTTCTCTGCTCAATAACCAGGCCACACTCCAAACCTCCCTCCTTGTTTCTTTCACAGTAATTCTACAAACACTGATTGCTGATGTTGAAATGTGACTTGCAGTATTGATTTTGGAAATACTCTGCCTGAGAGTCTTTGATCAGTCTGGAGTTATGGCTAGATGTGGGCATGAAGCTCCCAAAACTAGGGAAAGTTTGGTTTTTTTTGTTTTTTTTGTTTTTTTAAATAACAAACTTCACCAGTACATTTCAGATAAAGGAATTCTGTAGGAATGGCAGCCCTCCTTAGATAACCCTGTAGCCTATTTCTGATGGTGACCAAGAAGAAATGGAGACTGGAAGAGGGGAGGGGGAAAAATAAGCCAAAGCAAAAAGAGGTGCTTTTCCTGTTCAGGTTTCCCAACATGTATCCATCTATATTCTAAGATCTTCTTGGAGGTTGTGTTTTGGCCACCAGTTATGAAGTATGTGAGTCCACCTGACATGGATTCATCTGTTGTGGTTTTTGGCTTGTTTTGGTTTTTTTTCTAGTTTATGCCTTGGAGTCTATCACAACTGACACACTTAATGCTGCAAACTTAATTACACCTTTTTTTGAGGTTCTTTGTTTTGCTTTTTTTTTTTTTTT
>WEIU01022989.1:368002-381627 GCA_013389925.1 Aegithalos caudatus | reverse complement strand
TTTTTTTTTTTTTTTTTAATTTTTTTTTAATCCCTTTAAATGGCAGTTGTAGGAGGAAGGAAGGAATTCTGCCTGGAATTAGAATCTGTTCTTGAAACAGTCATGCTTTGATTCATGCCAACTGGAATTCTTCATAACAATGTTCTACTGATGAAATTACCCTTTATTTCAGTGCTGGGAGTGCTGTAAGAGCATGAGTCAAGCCCATGGCAGTCTGCATCTGCCTGGTGCAGTTTCCCTCCTGGAGGGATGATGCTCATGGAGATCATGTGCCATTCACCCAGCTGTAATTCCTCTAATTGGTGGCATGGGGAGTGGATCAGGAATGCTGGCCTTCAAAATGTTCCTTCAGCAGAAACCTGTCTGAGAAGCACATGGATTGAGCAGCAACAGCTCCTTTCTTTGTTCAGTGTCTGGTCATTAATGGAATTTCTAAGTATTTCTGTCAGGGGAGCAGTTGTTTCAGCCTTTCCTTGTTCAGCATCTTCTAGGATTTGGTCACTATGCTGGGAAGACCCAGAGGTGGCTGAAAGAATTTCCTGTCCCACACACTCTGCCTGGATGTCAGAGCTGGCTTCAGTCTGGGTTTGGTGGAAACATTCGGGTTCTTCCTCTTGCACTGGAGTTCCTTTACTGCTCCCAAATCTGGGTCTGTCCCTGCCTGAATTTCAATAAGAGAAAGCACTTACTTTTCTTGCTGAGGAATTTAAAGCTTCTCTTCTGGGAGGAAGTAGAGGAATTTCATACCAGCTATCTTTGGATATCAAAGATAAGTGCTGGAATTAGAAAATATGTGCATAGTGCACACAGAGCCTCCAGAGGGGACTGAATCTGTGTAAGATTCTGATTGTCAAGAGGCCCTTGTCAGTGTGTATCAGCCAGGATTTAGGGTGAGTGTCCTGGCTCTCACTCTCAGCTGCTGAAGGCTGTGCCTCTTCTCTGGTGTAAACCTTGGAGCTGCAGCACAAGGGAAGGATGTGGGACAGCAGAATGGCTGCAGAGCAGGAACAGGAGCTTGCTGGCACCTCTGGCTACTTGCATTTCGTGTTTACAGGCTGTGCAGCCTTTAATGGAATCACCCTGGCTTTGAGAGTGCCCTGAGAGCTGCCTGCTGCTGTGTGCCTTTGTGTGGCTGCTCAGGTGCCCAGTTTCAGGTACAGCTTGGATCTCAGGAGCCTCCCAGCATCTGAGCAGGTGTAGGAGCTTTGTCAGAAGTGACTGAGCCATGCTCTGGCTTCCCTTCTGTCACAGCATTCCCAGACACACACCCTTCCACCTCCTGAACTCCTGGAAGTGCGTTCCCTTCAGGCAAAATGGGAGCCAGTTCTATTCCTCACCTCAGATGGACAGGGAGTGAAGGCCAAGTGGGGATCCAAGTGTCTTTTTGTGTGTGGTTTTATCCTCAGCTGGACTGATGGCACCACCTTTGTGACAGGACTGCACAACCTTGGGGTTTGGGGGCTTTTCTGAAAGAAGTGGGCTCAGGGCCCCTCAGGGAGGGTAGGGGATGAGGACAGTGCAGGTTGGGATGTAGCATTAGCCTGGAGTTGTTGATAAAACACAGCCCTGTTTGTGCACACGAGGGTGGAGGAGCCAGGGCGGGGCCTGGCTTTTTAAACCAAAATAACTGGGTGTCCAGGAGCAGATTCCCATTGTCCAGGAGCATATTTCTGGGCACATGGGTGCCCAGTGTTAGAACTTGGTCCTCTGCAGGCTTTGCTCTCATGCTGTGAAGATCCAGCCCCAGATCTGGGGCCTGCAGGTGCTCACCACTTTAAATTCGTGCTCAGTGTTTTTAGGGAACCAAACTGCAAAGCCTGTATGGAATCCATAAATTGGAATTAGCCACCAGCAGCTGGGACATTGGAGCCCCTGTTCTTGGTCAGAGTGTGCTGCTCCTTGCTGAGCTTTGGTGGCCTGTCCCAGCTGCTGGTTCTGTGTCACCACAGGCTCACATCTGACTGCTTTTAGCCTGGGTTGCAGCTCTGGGTCAGCCAGCCCTCCTCCCAAGCTGGGTGGGAGTAAAGTGATAACATTTTACTACAGGGGGAGAAGTTTATCAGCCTGTGCTCACTCTGTGTCTCTGTTGTGACACAAAATTACGTTTTGGAATAGATACAGGGGGCTGTTGGCAGCCAGGTCAAAGATAAGACCCGATGGGGTGTTGGCTAAATCATCCTCCACAGTGCTTGGCCAGCAGCTTTGCTGGAATACACCCTTCTGATTTGGCCATGTTTCCCATAATAGTTGCTGTCAAAATGTGGATTGCAGAGATTCAGAAAACCTTGTATCCTCTTAGCTCAAGGAAAAGTACTCCCTATTTTCCTAATTTTGGTTTGACTTGGATATACTGGTAACATATTCCTGAGCTGAAATAAGATTTGTATCTATGTGCATGCCAATTTCAAACTCTGTAGCAAATTCAGCCCTGCAAATTAACTCCCTGCAGTGTCAGGGAAATTTTTGACTTTGCTAGGCTGAAAATTTCCCTCCTTTTCTTATATAAACCAGTGCCACTTACTTCATAGAAACAGTGTAAGTTCTTTATTATCACCCCCAAGAGCAATTGACCTGCAAAAGTAATTTCCATAATACTGCAATACTTAGGATTGGTGGCATTTCTACTGCCAAACAGCCAGACTTATCCTCAGTACAGGGATGGCAGAATCTGACTGTAGGTTAGAGAAATTAGTGTGTATTTGGTAAGATGAGGATAGATTCTTCACCGGTTTATATATATCAATGTCTGTATCTGCAGATAAAATGCTAAATTAGCCATTGATTGTGAAAAGTCAAAGAAAGTAGTGGGAATTGCTTGTAGTAGAATCTTGTTGTCTTTACAGTATAAATTTGTATGACAAGATGTCACCAGCTAAACCTTGCAAAAAAAAAAAATATAAAAGATATATAAAAGATATCACTATATTTTTGTCTTCTAGGGATTCTTTAATTCTCTGAGGACTGAGCTGACTGACTACCCTGAGATAAGTGTTATCCAAATCTGCCCAGGGCCTGTACAGTCCCAGATCATCCAAAATGTCTTTACTGAGAATCTTGCAAAGGTAAGGACTCAGTTCTGTTGTGACAAACCCAACTTTTGCTGTGGGGCCAGTGATCCTTTTGTGGGATACATTTGTCTGGTTTTGTCCTCCTTGCAAACACTAACCTCGTCTTCTTACCAAAAAAATGCTGAGTGCTGCAGAGCTGTGTGTACTCTTGTAACTCTTGGTGGTACCAAATGAAAATTGAGTTTAATAATTGCTATTCCTTCTCTCTTCCAACACAAACAACCCAAGTTAGTAAAATGTACTGTAGAGCCACTGTGCTGAGTTTTGGGGGGAAAAGCCAGGATTTTCTGGATTGTGCTGTCCTTGCTGCACAGGTAGGGTTTTGTTTGCCCTGGTCACGCTGTGCCCTGCTGGGTGACGCTGCTGCTGGCACAGCCCTGGCTCAGCTGACACGAGCTGTGCATTCCTTTCCTGTTAGGGATTGTTCCAGGAGGAAAAGCAAAACCTTCCAACTGCACAATGGCTTTTAGCAAAGGCTGTCTGACAAAGCAGTAGGCAAAAATTGCTACTGTGATACATCAAACTGTAATCTGCCCTAAATTCAATCGATTTGGAGCTCAGGATGACCCAGCAGTGAAGGGGAGGGGATCTCTCATTGTTGAATCGAGTTCTGGAATGATTTTTGTGTTGCAAAACTTCTGACTTGCGTGAAAGAAAATATGTACTTTTTGAACAATGGTGAAAGTTGCAAAACACATTCCTCAGATTTCGGTGTGGCAGAAGACCAGGGAGGAGGAGCAAATCCAGACCAGAAGTGCTTTTGCCCTGTGAAACAGGACAGATTTTTGGAGTGGCCTGATACTGCTGGGGTGAAATGTGCACAAGTCCACAGTGCTGTGGTTTATGTTCACTACATGATACACAGGGACAACACCTCAGGTTGATGTCCCTGCTCCAAAGCAGCTGGCTGCTTTTCTCTTGGTTGAGATGGAGAGAACTGGCAGGAATATTTAAGTCAAGGGGGAATGTGACCTCACCCACTAACTTGGCTACTTGAGTAACTTGTAGTGCAGAATGGGGCAGGCACAGCTGGGAACTGGGAAGTTCCCATTCCTCAGAGGTGCAGATGGGGAAACTTGTTCAATAATCCCCATCAAGTGGAAGCCCTGCTGAAGCAGGACAGAGCTTGGAGATCTGTTTTTTTTTTTAGCCTTTGACCCACTAATAGAGGCATTAATTAAAAGGCTGCTTTATTCAAGCCAAAGGAAGGTGGAAAGTGTTCCCACCCTGAAAACCAGAGGATGGTGAGGGATGGGGTCCCCTGCCCCAGTCTCTGGGTGAATTTTTGTGGGGGAACTGGGAGGAGCTTGTCTGCCACATGAAGCGTGGCCCTTTTCCTCCCCCCGTCCCTCCCAGGGATCCAGCTCTAACCCCTCCCTGCTCTGTTCCCCCTCAGTCCATCGAGAACAGCGGGGACCAGTCCCACAAGATGCCCACGGACCGCTGTGCCCGCCTCACCCTGGTGAGCGTGGCCAACGACGTGAAGGAGGCCTGGATCAGCGACCACCCCTACCTGGCCGTGTGCTACCTGTGGCAGTACGCGCCCACCTGGGCCTGGTGGCTCATGAACAGGATGGGCAAGAGGAGGATACAGAACTTCAAGAGTGGAATTGTGAGTGTGCAGTGCCCCTCTCTCTCTCTCTCCCCTGCTTGCTTGTTTCAGTGTGCTGATGTTCTCTGCTGCTGGGGGGATGTTGGGATTGCGTTGCTCCTGGCCCTGCTGTGCAGGGCGTGTTCCGTTCCTGCAGTGCTCCCTGGTAGATGCTGCTTAAAGTACTGCAAGAACAGGAAATACAAAAGTAAGGGTGGCACATGCAGGTTAAAACTTTGTGTTTTCACACTGTAACTGCCCATGGCCACAAGCTGTTTCAAAGTCTTTCACTCACAGTGTTGTTTTTAACACAGCAGAAAGCTGGGTGGGGAAATAATGATTTAATGTCCTCTCCCTTCAGGATGCTGATGCCTCTTATTCAAGGAAGAAGAAGTAAGGACGAGTGTGTACAAAATCCTGCTGTACTTGTGCTAAGGCTGAGAAACTTTTCATAGTGTGTGACTGCAAACAACAGCTTTTTTTTTGGTTTTGTTATGTCTTTGTCATCCTGTAACTTGACAGATCTATCGAGCTGATGACACACTTGACTAAATAAAAATCTCTTTCTAAACACACCTGTTTCATGCCAAACTCCCACAGGCTGAATTTTTAAGCTTACAAGAACTGAGACACATGAGAGGCTGAGCTGCTGCTCTGACACAGGCACCTACCTGGTGAGCAGCCTAAACTTATAGATCCCAGGATCCAGTTTCCCTCACTTTCATTCCTAATCCATGTTGATTAAAAAAACCCTCAAGAAGAAGGGTGTGGTATAGAGGGCAAGGGTGTCTGCTCTGTGCTTGGGATGTGGTGCTTGAGCAAAATGTGTGTTCAGGGTGAAATCCCTTCATTTCTGACACATGAGGACTGGCCCCTTTCCCAGCTCTGCTGCCCTTACACTTCCCTCTGTGTGATCAACATCTCAATCTAAAGGAGGGAGGTGTTGGTAAGGATTAAATAAAACTCTGCACACACCTGGTTAGAAACCAGAGCAGTTCAGGGGTCACATGGGATAACAGTGGGGGGGCCTGTCCCAAGCTCAGTCCCATTGCTGAGAGCAGTACAAAGATTCCATCAGTAATCCCAACAGCAGCCTGGGAACACAGACAAAGCCAGCGTTGAAGGTGCTCTAATTCCTGAATTCCAGATAAATCAAAGAAATGTTCCAAACCAAACAGGCCCTGGTTCAAGAGCACACAAAAACCAACAGCTGCACAGATTTGTGGGACAGAACAAGAAGCTTTAACTCCTGTTCCTGCCCCAACCAGAATGCAGACAGGCTTAGGGTGAGGGGCTGTGAACACCCTGGGCTGTGCCTGGGGCTCAGTGAGCAGTGAGTGGGGTTGTGGGCCAGGCTGCCTGTGACAGCAGGGGACAGGATGTGGCAGGGCAGCACAGCCCTGCTCCACATTCCTGTGCTCCAGCAGGAACTCTGCCCAGTGCTAATTGTGCTGCTCCATCTGGTGCCAGTCAGGATCTCTGCTGGAACACTGGGCCCAGTTATCAGCAGCTCTCCTCAAGGCTGGGGAGCAGATGGAGAGAACACAGAGAAATGAAGGGAAAAGGATCACAGCTCTCTTCAGTTTTTTTTTCTCAACTGGTTTATTCAGTTTACAAAAGACAAAGGCTGAGGGCAGAAATTACAGCCATCTTTGAGTAAGTACTGCTGCAAAAAAAGATAATTAAATTTTCTGTGACCATATGGAAGACAAGTAGTAAGAGATTTACAGTGAGGCAAGGGAGGGTTAATTAGATTTAGGAAATAACTCCAACTTTCCAGCTGCTGCAAGAACAGCGAAGAACTGGAGTGAACTGCTTGAGGAGTTCATGACACTTCTTGCATTGGAAGTTTTAAATCAGAGTAAACATTTGCCAGGGTAGTTCCTTCTGAGAGGGAGCTGAAATAGGTGTTCCCTGCAAGCCCCTTCCCACATCACTTCCATGGCTCTGTATTTCCAGATGCAGCTCGGGGCTCAGCATGGCACCAACCTGTTAATCCACTACACCACTTGCATAGTTTTTATAAATCATTTCTGACCACTACCAAAAGGAACAGCCAGCAGCTGAATACAAGGTTCTGTGGCAAATTTCATCTGAGACAAAAGGTCTTAAAGGTGAGGAGTAAAGTAATGAACGTGCTGGGAATCAGACAAGGCTGGGTGTTCCAAAGCAGTACTGCTTCTCTTCTGGAGCAGTCTGATTTAGATTGATTCTGCAGGACTGGGAAATACAATTACCTGCTCACTGCTCAGCATTTGCCTACAGTGTGAGCACTGCCCTGCTGAGAAAACACAGTTCTGTGCTAAGACTGGTGGTAGTGAACAGGATAAATGAGCCACTGGAAGCTGGACCTGTTTTCAAGGTGACCTGTAACGTTACAAACCAGCAGCTGCTTGAGTCTGTTCCAGCCTGTAGTGAGGTTAAAAAAAATAAATTACTTCTGGCACAGACAGCTGGATTTTCACCACCCCTCCATCAGCAAACTCTCACAGCATTTGTGGAAGACTGGTTAGGGAGGTGGACAGAGGTTGCAAGTAACAACATATATATATAGATATATATATAATATATATAATTTTTATGGATACTGGAAGAAGGAGATGGAATCATACCATTTGTTCTTAAAATTTCCTCTTTCCCCTAATTATATATATTTACTTCTCTCATCAGTAAAGTCTCCCAGGTTATCAATGTGTCACAGCACACACTGGTTTATACAAATTCTTTTTATCAAAACAAGTAGTTTGGTAAAAATTGTCCCTTACAATTTACTTTAGTTAAAGCATGGCTGAAAACTTACTACACATAAGGAAAATCAGTGAAAGTCATATAAAAAATGCTAGAACTGAACTCAGTCCAATATAGTATGGCCAGAATAATAAAAAAAGAAAAATAAATAGTCCTATGTACACTTTGGTTGCCAACTCTGGGGTTGACAACACTACAAGAAGCTGTAACCTGACTGGCAGTGCAAGTCACTTGTCTAAGGGAAAAAAAAAAAAAAAAAAAAGGAAAAATAAATCAGAATGCATGAAAAATAGTTAATGATCAGAATTATGTTAGTGATCAGAATTATGTTGCTCTTCTCTAAACTGGAGAAGAGGATTTCATCAGCCACACAGGCAATGGTGTCTCGTGTTCCAGCAGCAGGAAACCAATCCCCAAGTTCCCTCCTGCTGAAGGCTCTGGCCAGCAGCACCTCCGAGCCGAGGGCGTGCGCTGCCACCCCGAGAGCAGCACCTGACCCGCAGCGCACGGAGGGAGCGCGGACATTTGATTCCCAACGCGCAGAGGAAAAGGACAAACCAATACCAGCCAAAACTGAAAGAGGGCAGCCTAGAAGAGAGGCAGCTGCAGGAGCTGCGAGGAGTACACGGGGTAGCCCAGGGGCGGGTCGGCCGCCTGCACGGTCAGGTTGCGCAGCAGCGCCGGGTGTGCCTGGATACTGTAGCGCTCCTCGTCGTCGTTGGTGGCGTAGAGCAGCTCCCAGGACAGGTTGGCCCACTGGCCTCGCACGGCTTCAGCATTGAGCTTTCCCACCTGGACTAACAACTCCTGCAGGGTGAGGACTCGCCCCGTGTAAATTCCCTACAAGGACAAACAGATCGGGATGTCAGGTGCGCTGTCCGAGAAGAGACGAGAGGATTTTGGTTACAAAGCACTGAGTGAAGCTTTGGGACCACACTCTGTGAACATATTAAACACAGCAGAGTATAAACCTGTCCCCTCAGTTCAATTCCTCCACTGGAATACAATCAGGAAATACTGCTGCATCTGAAGAACAGTGCAGTGGGGTTTTCAGCAACAATGGTGCCAGTTCCTCTTTAGTACAAACCAGCCTTGCAGAGCCTTCATGTTGTAGAACACAATTACAAGGGAGAAAAAAGAAAACCAAATTGTGACCTAGTAATTTTTCTCCTTACCATGCTTGGGTCGTGCCCCAGTGAGAACAGGTATGGCTTTTCCTGCAGAACTGCTTGCTGCCACTCCAGGTCTGATACCAGCCCAATGTACCAATCGCTTTCATATTCCTCCAGGTAATTCACCAGCTCTTTGAAGTTCTCCACTGGGCCCAGGCTGGCTTTGTCCAGCATGAGTTTAAAGGTGTATCTGAAAGGGGCAGAGCATGACACAGTCAGTTGTGTGGCAAAGAGAGCTTTTAGCTCACCCACATGTAAAACACATCAGCTGAAACATCTCTCATTTACCTCCAACACTTCCCCACTGCCTGATAATGCAGAGTGCCAAATATCTAAATCCAGCACAACTGCTGAGATCTGGGAACAATGAAAATAGGATGTCTTTCCCTTAACACAGCAGATTGGAGGCAGCTGCTGTGGAGGAGAAAGAAGAAATCTCCATACCACAGGCTTCACTGCCTGGAGTCAAGGGCAATATTTCTGTAGGAAAAACCTACAAATAAATTTAAACTATATGGGTTTAACAAAACATTACTGAGGTGACACTTCTCTATATAATTTTTCTAATCTCAGGAAATTATTTTCTCTTACCTGAATGCTTTTAATGCCAGCTGGAAGAGCTCTGGTTTGCCTGTTAGCCAGTCCAAGCCAGCAGACCAGGGAATGCCCCCAGTGTAGGCCCTGAACACGTGGCGAGGGGCAGGGACGGCGTTATCCAGGCCAAACAGACCAAAGCAACACGACAGCACCCCGTGGATGTACAGCTCTTTCAAAGCTTTATCTTTCATAAGGTCTGTGAGTAAACTGGAAGGCTTCTCTTTCAGATGATAAAAGTCCAGTTGGCTCAAAACAAAGTGGTACCATTCCTCTGGAAACCTCTGCCTCATTTCACTGACTTTGGATGAAGGCACTGGCGCTGTTCTCCATTCTTCAGGGATGCTCAGCAGCTCCGAGTAAGAGCAACTAAATTCTACACGAGGTAAAACTTCTGGCTGCTTCCCTTTGTCCACAGCAGGCAGCCCAAGCACCACAGCCCTGTTTAACTTATCTTCTGGTGACATTTCTTGTAGGAAATCTTGGCTCTGTGTTTCTACAGACCCTGGAATAGACAGGTGCACTTTTGGTGTCAGTCCCAACTGCCCAAGTTCTTTTCTGTCTCTTGTTCTGCTACCGGGTTCAAAATCAAAAATGTCACTATCATCAGTCCAGTCCCCCAGTGTATCAACACTAAAGCTGTCTTCTTCCCTCAGAGCTCTGGATCCTTTCACTGCACCACTGTCCTGATTTTCTGGAAATGATGCTTCTTTGCTCTTGTTGGCACTGCCTGGGCTATCCCACGTCTTTGATTTTTTATAGCAATACTGGACAAGCATCCATACAAGCACTTTAACAAAATCATCTTTCAGGTGCTTTAAATTCTCATGGGAATCAATTATTCCAGATAAGACATTCCTGGCATCAGAATACAGCCGCACAGGAACAACAGTACAGGGAGTCAGGATGTGTCCAAAGTGGGGATTGGGAGACAGAATCCTTGTGTGCTCCTGATGTTCAAAGGCCATTTCAAAAATTTCATCCACTCTGTGAGCTTCAGCAGCATGGCAGGATGTTTCCTGCAGTTCTAGCCCCTAAAGCACACATGAAAAGTTTCCTGTTAGTCTTCACTAGGACATAACCTTAAATGCTAGCTAGCTGTTTGCCTGCAAGAGAATTATTCTGAACAAAATGATTGTCAGTATTTCCACAACTGAATCTACAAATCTTTGTAGAGGTTATAGCAATAACAAAACTCACTCCAATATTAGGCATAGATTACTTACTTTAATAAATCTTTGCCTGATGCAGATCTTATTAGCCAGCTTATTAAATATATTGTGTCACAAGCTAAACGATGAAAAATTTCACATGTGCTACTCATGTAAATTGCAAGACTAATTAGTATAACACATACTAGAAAATTATATGTAAATCAGTTACACTGCTGAAATGTTACACAGCAAAATGTTTGCAAGATTTCCAGCCATCCACACCTCAGTGCTCAGCATGCAATTACCTTAATGTTAACACCACAGTATGTGAAGCCTTTTTCCAACACCAATATCCACATCAGCCTGTCCTGAAAGCGGCACAAGTAATGTGACCCAGGCAGAGAGAGACCTAGGCAAGACAAAACCCAAACAAAAACTCCAGATTACCTTTTCTACGTGCTACATTTCTACATTCAACAGCAAACACAAACTATTTTTGCATTAATATTACCATCAGTTAACACTGGCTAACCAGCACCTTAGAATCTTGAAGAAACTGATTGAAACTGCAGCTTTGAAAAGCTGTAGAGAGTTGGGAAACCTCACACAACTGCAGGACTGCATTATTCAGACCAGGTGTGAACAACAACTCCACCCTCAATTCCCTTTGAAGAGATGACTTTCATGATTAAAGATCATTTTTGGCTGCATTCTCAACCACACAGTTCCCACTGATGTTCTCTGGAGATCTAAAATCCTTCTTACTGAGAATATATTAAAGAATCACAATATAGTTTATTTGTTATCAGAGAAATAATAATATAACTGAAGGGGAATTTGAAAATCAGGTTCTAAACAACAGCAAATTAGTACTCAAAAAAAACCCACCAAAAAACCACCCAAACTTTTTCTCTTTTTACCTATGTCACAAAAAGAGCAATGCCAAATTTCCTAAGAACTGGTGGTTACACTGTATTTGAACTACAGCCTAATGTCAATCCTCCTAACACAATGGTTCTATTCTTAAGCATGACATTTGCTGGCAGTTTATGACCTGCTTCTGCTGTCATTCATGTCTGGTGACCACTCTCTTGCAGAGAATTTTAGTTTTAAAATGTTGTAAGATGAAATCAGTGAAACCAACCATTAAGCAGTAGTTAAAATTTAAGCAACCTTTTCTATCCCACTGAGCTAATGAAGTGCATTTTCTTGCTAACATTTTGCAAAGATTTTAATTCCTTTCTTGCTAGCTGTTAAAGCTACTAAAACTCCTTTACACAGAAAAAACTATGGGTTTCAATTAGTGACACACAAAGTGGTACCGCTTCCTATTGAACTCATCTGAGAACATCACAGTTTTTCTTGCTTCAAGACATTCATTCACAGATTTTCCCATTAAAGAAGAGACTTTTTACCCCTCAGGACTAGTCTTTTAAATGATTTATTCTGAGGCATACATGCCAGCACACTCATGATGAGAATGGGGGAAAAAAACCCTATTAAAATATGTATATATATAATATAGATAGATATAACAGATAGATAATATATATATGACAGGTCTATAGATATTATAATGATATAATAAATATATCTATTATACATATAAAACATAGATGGACTAATGCAGTAGACAAACTGAAGTATCCTTCTTTAGAGAAAAAAGACTTTCTAGTTTTATTTAGTACATCTCTCTAACCAGTGATGAAAGTGCAGCACATATTTCCTAGTAAAGCACCTAGATATATTCTTCAGAAAAGCATGATTAAGGTTAACTTCCACTGCCTTCAAATATTAAGCCACTTTTCCCAGCCACAAGCCATTTTCTAAGAGGCTTATGTAAATATTTACTTCTTGTCTAAGGGCTACAATCTTTTGATTATTTAGGTTACACAAAGGCTGTTTCTCAAGAAAATGACCTTGCAATTTTCAAACAGTTACTCTATCTCCAGCTGGGAAAAAGACTGGGCATTTCTTCACCTCTGTCTCTAATTCTGTGAAAACCCCATCACGATGCCTTTCACAGGCTATAAACCCACAAGTTCTGCTACAATCCTACCCCAACTGCCTGCACAAGATATGACATTAAATCTTACCAATGGGTTTGTTCTCAGCTGTTTACTGCTACTTAGGCTATATCATGTATTTCACAAACACCCAGTCAATAGTCACCATAAGCAATTAACACAGCCAAATTAGCAAAGTCACCTTCTGGATGCTGAGGAATGGGACTGATGCAGAGACAGACAGACCTACAAAGAGCAGTCTGACACACATCCTTCTCTATGCTGTCTGGCTGAAGAACCCAATTTACAGCTTCCAGTTAGAGATCAATGCATTCCACGCTTTTTGTTCAGATTAGGAAGATACTGTTTCATTATTGAAAGATTAGAGTTGATATTGTTTCATCACCATATAGTATCTCCTTAAAGGTAATAAAACAGGGTTATTTTTCTTACAGGATTGTAACAAGGAGACATTGTAGAAACATCAGCTCACCAAGATGCCCAGCCTCTAAATACCACCACATCCATGAAACCCTATCACAAACTGCTACATCTACTTGTTCCTTGAATGCCCCCAGGGGTGATGACTCCACCACTTTCCTGGGAAGTCCATTCCAATGCTTAACCCTCTCAATCATGAAGAAATATTTCCCAATATCCAGTATTTCCCAATATCCTGAACCTCCCCTGGTGCAACTTGTGGCTGTTCCCCTTTGTCCTGTTGTTGGTTGTACAAGGATAAAAGCAACCACTTTTTCCTGAGCAATCTCTGAATATCAGATTTAACCCACAGTGTGAAATGTGGTTTTCAACCCCAGATTCTCCTGTTCTCCAGCTAAACCATGTTTCTTGGAGTATTTAGCTGCATGAACCTCCCCTGGTGCAACTTGTGGCTGTTCCCCTTTGTCCTGTTGTTGGTTGCACAAGGATAAAAGCAACCACTTTTTCCTGAGCAATCTCTGAATATCAGATTTAACCCACAGTGTGAAATGTGGTTTTCAACCCCAGATTCTCCTGTTCTCCAGCAAAACCATGTTTCCTGGAGTATTTAGCTGCAATATTTCAAAGAATTCACAGAATCACTGGGTTGGAAGAGATGTTCAATATCATGGAGTCCAACCCATGCCCTAACACCTCAACTAAACCATGGCACTACTGCCACATCCAATCTTGGTTTAAACACATCCAGGGGTGGTGATGCCACCACCACCACCCCTGGCAGACCATTCCAGTACTTTATCACTCTTTCTGTAAAAAACTTTTTCCTAATACCCAACCTATATTTCCCTTGG